>SKCR01037250.1:0-135047 GCA_019454045.1 Zanthoxylum bungeanum
TCGGGTAAGTTTTCATAAATTGTCCTAGTGTTGTCGAACCTTGTTATCTCGGACATGATCACCTCGGTGTCTCATCGTGTATCTCGGGCTCGGGCCCCTCTACCGACCTCATATCTTCTTAATGTCCTTCGGCATTTATCTGTTAACTTCCATCCCCATTCTACCCTTAATAGGGATTCTGACTTCTTGGGAGCTGAAACCCACCATCAACATTATCAATTAACAAAAAAATGATAAAATAGTGACTAAAATTAATTATAAAATATATGTATTATATTGTTAAAAAAACAATTTTAAATCAACGATGACTAAAATACTATTTTGAGTTAAATAAATCTTGTGGTATTCAATTAAGATTTTTTTAAAGAGAGTGTCCAAATCGAGTGATATTCAATCATGATTTTAAACAAGTAATAAAAAGTCTTTTGGTATTGAAAAATTTAATTATTTTGAAGGATTTTTTATATGTGTAATTGTGTGAGACTTTTTAGTGTGAGTTATAATTATCAAACCCTATAAAAAAATCTTACCCTAACCCACCATACTTTTGACGTGAGATTTTTTTGACTGTTAGAGAAGAGAAGATGGACAGACATGTTAGCTCTTCGTGAATAAGGTACTTACTTATTAGTATTTTCTTCTTTTTTATGTCGTTTCTCTTTTCTTTCATACAGAAAATAGCCAAGGCTTTTAGTTCAAATTTCTTGTGAAAACAAATCCAAACGCATTACACTGAAATCAAAGTTAAGCAAACAATGGTCATGAATGCCCACATTGTTGAAAATATTGAAAAAACAATTGTTTCAGTCTTTGATCATGGTTTTAGGGAAGAAATGACTGACTCAAATTGCTAAACTGCTGCGTTTTCGATTTCTATTAATTAAAATTTAGATGTGCTTTTATTTCAAATAAAGATTTCATGTTTTGTGCGTAATTAGGGGTGGCAATTTGGGTCAGGATTCGTTTATTCGTTCGATTCGATTCGCTTTAAAGCGAATACGGGTTTGAAAAAATAGTTTCGTTTAATAAATGGGTCAATTCAATTCGATTCGTTTATTAAACGAATCGAATTGAATTTAAGCTCATTGATTCGTTTAGGATTCGTTCTATTATTTTTATTTACTAGTTCTTGTTAATTTTTAATTAAGATTCGAGAAATTATAGCTAATTATCATAGAAAACGTAATATTTTCGATATTTGGTGAGGTATTTTTAGTAAATATATTAATTGCATATTTCATATGTATATAATTATGAAGAATTAATGTAAATCAAGTGTGGAAAATTATTTTATTAAATAATATCATTGACTACGAATATACGAATCCTGATATTAGGATTCGTTTAATAAACGAATCGAATATGAATCCATCACATTTTGATTCGATTCGTTTAGGATTCGATACAAATTCGATTCGTTGATTCTTTCGGTGAATATTTGTATAATTGTATTTGGTACTTTGGTCGAACTATTTGGGTTATAATTTGCTTGAATTATTGTTATTGTAATTTTTTTTTTTTTAAAAAAAAAAAAGACAACAAATTGTGTTAAATAGATGAATAACTATTGGTTCCATTCCATATAATTCTGGTTCTAAAAAAGTTACACTTCGATTCATGCTCGTTCAAAAAAAATATATAGTTGTAAATATTGAGGCATCCCTACCTAACCATTGTGGAAAATATAGCATTGAATAGAAATTTAGTGGAGGGTGACTTGAATGAGAATAGCCCTGGAAAAGAATGTGTCATTGAACTAGATAGACATTACTCATAATCCGATTAAAAATTGGTTGGTTAGCATCATAAACGTGAAAAAAATGTAAACCTTTTAAAATTTCAATTGAATACACCCCTAAAAGTTGTTGAATCAGATGGAATAGGAAGGATTTAAACCTGATTTAGTAACATGGAATGGTCTGGTTTCTGGCTATTCAATTAGGAGTCAGGGTAAGGTGATTCATCAGACCAAAAAAATTCAGGATCATAATGTAAATGTAGATTTCAGGCAAATTTGAAAAGTGTCCATGTTTTTTTGAAGAAGAATACAAACAAAACAATAGCATCTTGGAATTGCATGATCATGGGGTTTGCCATTTATGGCCATGGGAAAGAGGCAATTTCACTTTTTCATGAAATTTTCTGAAATGCTGAAAGTAATTCAAAGAGCAGGACGGCATGCTGAAATGCAAAAGCATATATATATATATATATTTACAAAACAAGCAACAAAGTTGTGTACTGCTTTAAGAGGTCTCTAACCAAGACTCCATGAATCTAGAAGCTGGAACTAATAAAAGCAAACAACTACTTGTTAAAAAAAACATAAAATATTTACAGATATGACCATAATAACATCCCACCATGCAGAAAGACCCTGTCAAAAAGGAAAACAGTGAGAAGAGATCATTTGCATTCGTGGAGACTTTGCCGAAAGAACCTATATTTTTGGTACTAGAAGGATTTGGAAACGGAAAACAAACAAAAGCAAAAGCAGGCAGCATTAAGAGTGAAAGGTCTTGGAAGGAAAGAAAGAAAGGCACAGCTAGCATTGTGTTCAAAACTTCGGAGAATATGGGAGAACCACCTCCAACCAAATCTCTAAAAACTTCCCGGAACGTGGAACCATCAAATTATGCACAAACTATAGTACTTTTTTCAGAATCTGTTGACCGGTTCAGTTCGGTCCTGCACGGCCATCCTCTCAGAGACATCGGCCAGTGATTTGAGATTACACCTGATCAAGGCCTGAACGAAGTAGCATGTCTCATCCTCGGTGTTTCCTTCCGGAACATCTACTACAAATGACTCGATTACAAGTGTGCCGGGTCTTCCATCAATGACCTCCGGATGGACAGTCATGATTGAAGAGTAGTTCTACAAAATTTAACAAATAATAAGAAAGCTGGTTAGAATGATTTCACATGATACCATAATTTGAGTACACAGATTTAATAAAGGGAAATTTTTCAATATCACGACAAATAATTAAGGGTGTGTTTTCTAAAATAGTTCCCAACAACAACCTCTCGCAGATGCAATTTACTAGTATTCACTCAACATTAATCACAAACATAAACATCCAACCCATAATGGATTAAATTCCGGTGTTTATATTTTGAAAAATGACTAAGTAGGGCATTACTTAGTTTCATCAAAGTTAAAAATTATTTTTTCGTAGCTTTTACAACAAAAATAATATATTTATCTAGACCCGGTCACAGTTTCGGTTCCAAACCGAGAGGAACAGGCCAGTTCCGATTTTAACCAGTTTCGATTCCACAACCGTATTTTTTCGATTCGATTAGGATTCTACCCTAGCCGAACCAAGAAGAACCGGACGATTCCAACGGTTCAAAACCGTCCGGTTCCAACCGGTTCTACGGTTCCAACCAGAACCGTAACAATTTCGGCTGGAACTATTGCCAGCCTGCTGCTTTTTTATTTTTTTTGTTAAATAAAATAATTAAATTACCCTTAATAATATTAATAAAACAGCTAGTTTTAAGGGCAATTTAGGTATCACAAAAATAATACAAAAATGTAAAAATAGGGGGTCATATTTCATTTTTTCAACACATCAATTCTTTTATTCTCAATTCTCTTAATTTCTATAATTTCAAGCTCTTTTGTTTTATTTTTTATTTAATGTAATATAAATTCAAATTAATAAATATCAAATCTCATTTTTATTTTTTTAAAAAATAATAAAATTCAATTTTTAAATTAATTAAAAAACAGAACCGTTACACACCAATTCTCTTATTCTCAATTCTCTCATTTTTATTTAAATTTAATGTAATAGAAATTTAAATTAATAATTTCAAATTAATAGATTTCAGATCTCATTTTTATTTTTAAAAAATAAAATAAAATAAAATTTTTAAATTAGTTAAAAAAAAACCAGAACCGTTCGGTCTGATTCCAGTTTCGGTTCGATTCCAGTTCCCGATTCCACATTCTTGTGAGACCGGAACTGAACTAATTCGATTCCGGATTATGGAACCATGAACCAAGAACCGGACGGTTCAATTCTGATTCCGAACCGAACCGAACCGGTGACTGGGTCTACATTTATCAGCCAAAATTCGAATGATATTCTTATCAAATTTTAGAAAAATAACTTTAACTATAACAAAAAGCTAACGAAATGAGTATGCTAAGGTATTTTTCAAAATATACAGACTAAACGGAAATAGGCATTTAGTCACCCACACCACAATTACATCATTTTAAGGAAAAATAAAAATAAAAATATTCCTTTTACGCCGACTTAGCTTCAGCTACACCAAACAGACAGGAGACAAAAATGAACCAACAAAAACATTCTCAAACTAGTAGTTAATATATATATATGTAAAAGTCAAAGGATTATACCCTGAGCCTGTGATCACCGCCAACGATTTTGATTCCGAGAATGTGCTCTTCATCATCAAGAAGTTCAAGCCTTTCGGTGCTGGTGGTTGCTGGAAGCCCAGATTTGACATTCACTTCTCTAACACTACCAATTCCAAGCTCCCCATTAACCACACACCTGCTTACGAATGGCTTGTACTTCTGTGGCTGATCAAATCGCCTCACCAAAGACCATACCTGTTCAATTAATCCCAATATAAGTCCAAAGAATGTAATTAGAAAAATATAACGAGATTTTGGTTTTTTTTTCTTCTCTTTCTCGGTTTAATAATGATGGAAAATATAACGTCAAAGTATAAACGTTTCACTGTTTCAGTTCGTGCATTTTCTCGGTAACCAAACATAAAAAAATAATAATAATAATCATGTTCAAGTCAGATCTGTAAGGAAAAATAAAAAAAAAAGTCAATTAAAATCAAACGGTCAGTTAGCGAGCAGAAAGAAATGATGGATAGATCGGACGGTAGACAGCGTAAAGTGAATTACGAGATGAACAGGAGCTCTGATGTGCTTGACGAGAGCAGAAGTACACTGCTTCTCTCTGGGCTCGTGCCTATGATGCCTCCGTATGTACTGCGCCTCCATCACACCGTACGCTTCACCACCACCGTTCATTTTGATCACACAAATCTCTCTCTCAATATGTAAATAAAAAAGATAAGCTGCTGGAGGTTTTGTGTGAAGTACAGGCTTTAGTTTAGCTTGCCTTTGCTCTTGTTGGGTTTGGCAGTCTATTAAAAAAACATTTAATACACCGACAAATTTATTTTTTATATTTGCCTTCAACCTATAAGCGTGGGCCCCATAAAACATGTTACTTCAGACTTATCCTCCCCCATTTTTTTTTTTAATGAAAATATTAATTGTTGAAATTTGTAACCGTCACAGGTTGGTTTCTTTTTGTTTTTGTCACAGCCCAATCTTTGTTTTGATTCCAGGGATAAGCACTAACTTAAGTTAGTGGCCTTGTTTTTCTTTGTTTTTTTATTTTTATTGTGTAATTTGAAGTCAATAACTGGATAGTGATTAGTGAGTGTATTTTGCAATTTTCATATCAAGTCATGGAAAATTCTGAATTTCAAATTGGGATTTTGGGATCCCACCTTATTTGATTTTGAATTATAAATATATTTTTTTCAAATTACAAAATTTGATAGGAGCTTAAAATAATTTTTGTTCTCATTATAAAAACGGGATATCATTATTTCAAAATTGTAAAATCTAATCGAGATTAGGGATCTCATTTCTTTAGGTAATAATTTTTCATTTAATTAACTAAACTAGCTAAAACTTTTGTGTTTTGCCATAACGTTTATGTTTTGCAAAAAGGTCCAACTACTCTGAAATAAACTTCGAAGAATCTAACTTCTCTCGAATCTACAACGAAGTTGCAAAGTTTTAATTTTTAATTTTTTACTTTTTTATTTAAAACTTCGAAAATCCGAAAAACTAACTTCGGATCTCCAAAGTTTTAATATTTTTATTTATTTTTAATTCTTTTTTAAAATTTTTTAAATTTTTTATTTGAAAATTCAAAGATTCGATTATCATTAACCATAGATTCTTGCGACGGTAAAAAATTTAATGAAAATCGAATCGGATAATTCCGGTTTGATTTTGGTTCCATAAGAATATGGAACTGGGAATCGGAACCGGGCCGGACAATTACGGTTCGGTTTCAAGTTTTTTTTTTAATTACTTCAAAAATTTATTTTATTTTATTTTAAAATAAAAATGGGATTTGAAATTTATTAATTTGAATTTATATTACATTAAATTAAAAATAAAATAAAAGAGCTTAAATTTAATTTTTAAAAACTTAAGTTGCATATGTATTCTCTTGAGGTGAGATAAATCAAAACTCACGTAGTTCCATTATATTTTTTAAATAGTTACTCATCATAATTATTTACTCATTATCATTATGCTGTGTATGTTGTTGATCTTTCAGCTTCTGTTCCACTTGCACTTGCAAATGCATTGTCGAACAAGTCTTCAAAGTCATCGGAGACATCTTCTTGTTGCCCCATATCAGCTAGATCCAATCATCCATACACAATGGTGTTCTGAGATGAGATTGTCATTTTTTGTTAATATTGAAGAATTATAAAATTAAAATCAATATGATAAATTGAAGATGAGATAATTGAGAATGAGAGAATTAAAGAACTTGAGTGAATTGAGAAATTGAGAGAATTGAAAATTAGTGTGTTGAAAAAATGAAATATATGACCCATATTTATATATTTTTGGATTATATTTTGTGATACTAAAATTGCCCATAAAACTGGCTATTTTATTAATGTTATTAAGGATAATTTAGTAATTTCATATTTTAATTTTACAGAAAAAAAAAATTAAAGTAGCAAGGAGCAATGGCTCCCTGTTTCCTGTGTGGCATGCCCAACAGCTACTAGCCGTTGGGACAAACTGTTCCAAATGCCAGGCTCTTAAGCCTACTGTTCCAGTTCCTTCAGTTCATTTGCAGATTCTCCCGTCAAAATATAGGATAGAACCCTAATCGAATAAATCCGATTTTAGAACATGATTTGGTTCGAAACAAAACCGATTAATTTTTATCGATTCGATTCTAATTTAAAATCGAAATCGTAATTGAATCTAATCGAATTGGGATCGAGATCCCACCACAACCAAATACCAACCCTAAAGTCTAGTTATATTGGCTGATGTTAGGCTGACTTTTACTGTCTACAGGTACACATCACATTCATGATAAATTTTTTAAGAGGAAGATAATTATTGAAGCATAATGACATAAATGTCCCTGCAAGTTGCCTTGTTTTTTAATATTATTTTTTTGAATCATTTAACAAAAAGAAATGCTATAACTGCTTTCATTGTTCATTTAATGTGTGCATGTCAGAGTTTAATAAAGTGCTTTGCACTCTCTCATATGGCCCCACTTTCAATTCTGCTATAAGTGAGGGTTTTCAATTGAAATCAACGGTGTAGATTGGTCCAAATGTCTCGTTGACGATAATGACGGACGTGTGGATTTGATTGGGCCACGTAGGCAAAGATCAATTCATCGATACATTTTTTTGTGATTAATTTATCCATCACTCGTCATCACTCGTCCACCGACCTAAAATAAAAAATTGTTTTTGTCATTTATGGTCAAAATTCATTTTTTGTGAATTGAGGAAATTTTCTTGATTTTACACTTCTCACATTGATCTTATCTAGGGATGGCAATTTCACCCACAAATTCACAAATTCGTAAAAATCTATTCGCAATGCGTAGGATTTGGTAAATATTTAAGCGGGTTTGGTAATTTAAAACAAAACCCGCTGTGAATTTGGTGCGAATTTGGTAATTAAGCAAAACTAGCGGATACCCACTGCGGGTATCCGCTACCCGCAAGTTTATTTTTTTTTTGTTTTATATCTTTAGAGTAAAAAAAATCTCTCATATAAAAGGACTCACTAACTTACAATTTTTGAATTGCTCTCTCTTAATATTTTTGAATTACTTTTGGTCATGATTCAATAATTTTGATGATATGAATTTAACATAATGAATGATATTCAGCTAGTGATTCATTGATGTAATTGTGATAATATGAATTTGACATTATGTTGTAAATTTTTTAAACTTTTATTTATGTGTCATAATGTGCGAATTGTCAAATATTTTTTTTATGTTATGAAAAAATATCAATATTTAATTAAAAATATTATATTATTAAGAGCATAAGAGAATTCAATATTTTAAAAACCCGCAAAAAATCCGCTGGGTACTAGTGCAGGTTTGGTAATTTATTTTTATATGCGGGTGCGGGTTTGATAAAGAAAATTAAAACCCGCAACGGATATGGTGTGGGTTTGGTAATTGTTGTAAATTCTCTAAATATTAAATTTGGATGAAGGAATGTCATGTCATTTGGATGGTGCCCTATGGGAAGGACACAAACATGTAGGGACATGTCCTCCAAATTAAAAGAACACTCATAAGCTCCAAATGATGCATGGAATGAGTATAACCCTTAGGAGGGTGACACCCCAAACCAAATGGTGCTCTTAAGACACAATTACATGCCTTTATATATGAGTCTTTATGTTCATTATAAGGATCTGATTCTAAGGATATGAATTTGATAAGTCTTGAGTCACATCATATTATTTTTGGAGTCAAAAGAGAGATTACACCATTGTCCTAAGTTCAAGATCTTGTTAAGGAGTGCCCCTTGAACAAGAGGAATCCAAGTTATCCTGGGAGGATGTCAGCCACAAAATCCGTAGAGCACCGAGACGGAGCTAATAAGTTCTTAATAACAGAGGCAACTCGACGTTGACTACAATTTTCCATAAGTTTTATTCATTTTCCCTAAGGACACTCGTTAAGAATTCATTTAAGGAAAATTTTGACATTATTTTTATGAGAAATGAAAAAACTGTCAAATTATTAATGACTTTATTCTTTTTTCCTATCAAAATTTTCCTTAAATGAATTCTTAACGAGTACCCTTAGGGCACTCATTAGCATTTCCACATATATATATATATATATACACGAGTTTTTGCCCGTGTATACGGCACGGTGTTACAGTATTTGGTCCGTGCCTACGGCACGGTGTTACAGTATTTGGCCGTGCCTACGGCACGATGTTACAGAATTAAATGATTTTATTTTAACTTTCTATTTTTTAATTTGAAAATTTTTGACCATTTCCATCAATAAATTCACTCTCTTTCCTCCAATTAACAATGAAATGATCTGGGCCGTCAATTAAGCCACATAAAGAGAGTCTTTTGATACACTCTCTTTCCTTCAACACCATTCTCCTTTATTTTATATATATATATATATATATATATATATATATATATATATAATATATATATATATATATATAGTGTGGGATAGTGGGGGAATCATTTTCCCATTAATTTATCCACTATAAAAAGCACATTATTTTATTATTTATATTTGGCAGCCAGCACAAATACTACTATTGAGTTCAGAGTCAGAACCAAATATGAGTTGGCAAGAAAAAGTTCTCTAGCTCTTAAAAGCAAAAGGCCTCACGTGACATTCGATTGACGAAGACAATTGGTGTACAGAACACGAGTTTAAAGACTTCGTCTTTTTGTGCCATGTTCATAAGTTAATTGTTTCTGTGCCCCTCCACTTTTTGCACAAATTATTTAAAAATGAATCAGTGATTTCAAATATTTAAAGAATTATTAATTCAAACGGTTGAATTGGTTAAGTCATTAAATACATAAATAATTTTAATTTAATATAAAAATACTTATTTATTTTTGTTAAAAGTTAGCGTAAAAATTTGACTGGTCCAGTACACCAATTTGCTGATTTTGATCGAATTTATATTGATTTTGACTAGTTCATATATCCTTTAATTTTAAAGATTCAATCGGACCGAATTCATATCTGATTCCTGATTCCTGATTCAATCGATTCTACCAATCGATCCGATCCAGTTTTCAAAATTATGCACAAACAATGCCAAATTAAACTTCAAAACTGGCCTCTGGCCCTCACCAATTATTCATAGCGTCAATTGGAGTCTTCACATGTTCACCTTTTATTATTTTAAAAATTGTAGATATCCGGATAAATATAGCTATCTAGAATATTCCCAAGTAGATTATATATGTGTAGAATTTTAACAACTTAAAAAAAAAAATTAAAAATTCAATTGCCTTTTTGAATCATTTTTTTTTTTAATATCACACTCTTTTTGGATGCATATAATTTTGTGACTTCACATTATATGATATGAACAACAAAAACGACAAGCATTTCGAGATCTTTCATCGAATATCCAATCGCGAATAGTCTTCAACTAGCCAAGTCACGTAACATCAAAGTTAGCCCGGATTTAATCGATTACTTGCAACCACCCAATTGAAAGTGAATTTTTTTTTTGGCCCATTTTCTTGAGAAAATATTTATTAATTTTCTTAATATTTATCACTAGCCTTTCAATCTTATATCTTTATAATATTAAGGTAAATTTAAAATAAAGTCAACAAATTTATGTTAACAAATAACAAGTCACTTATCTACGCGACTTCTCCATTACCCATTTCTTGCAACATATCCCGAGGCTGAGACAAAAGTTTGTAATAGGGTGGCTATTTTTTTTCCTAAGTAATAATAATAAGTTAAATACTTCATTATTATTATTATTTTTTAAAATAGAGAAAATTATGGAATCGGTCAATATTGTCATATATATAGGGGTAGCAAAATAAATTAACGAATCGAATTTATATTGAATTCTAAACAAATCGAATCAAAATGTGATGAATTTATATTCGATTTATTTATTAAACGAATTCTAATATCATGATTCATATTCGATTCGTTTATTAAACGAATCAAATACGAATATTCGTTTAGTCATTATATTATTTAATAACATAAATTATCATAATTTATTTACATTAATTCTTCATAAATATATAAATATGAAATATATAATTAATATATTTACTAAAAATAGTTCACTAAATATCCACAATATTATTTTTCTATGGTAATTAGCCATAATTTCTCGAATCTTAATTGAAAAATATCAATAAATAGTAGAAGAAAATAATAAAATGATTTTTAAACGAATAAACAAATCAATGAACTTAAATTCGAATTCGATTAGTTTAATAAACGAATTGAATCGATTTGACACATTTATTAAATGAATCTATTTTTTCAAACTTGTATTCGTTTTAAAGCGAATCAAATCGAACGAATAAACGAATCCTAACCCAAATTATCACCTTTTATATATATATATTTATATATATATATACAAAGTCCGACGATATTTTGATCTACTTGTATGTACATTAGAATAAAATCAATAGATTGCATGATTTCGGTGTTATTTTCCCTTCATTTTCTTTTTCTAGTGATTTTTTTTTTTAAAAAAAATTTTCTTTGAAGCTACAACGTGGCAATTGTAAGGTAAAAGTGTAAAACATGCACCCAATAAAATGAAAAGGTACCAAATGTTACGCCTAATAATGAAATTTAGGCAACTCATCCAATTAGATCGAGAATAAAATTGAGATGCCTTGTTATTGGACGACCAGACGCATAATCTCAATTGGCCCAAGTTAATGAGATTCCTTGCAAGCAAGGCCATTGATGCAATGTTCTGAAAAAGAAATACACAAATGTTCCACGAGAATCCAAATGGCAGCAATTTTATTGGCTAAATTTTGCTATTTAGTTCAAATATTTAGTCCATATAATTATAGTCGAAAAAAGTTGCAACCTTTTTCATCATGAACTATTATGTTCTCATTTTTAAACCAAGAAAATCAAGCAGAACCTGGACCCCCTACAAATGATTTCAAGATCTTACCAATTAGGGCACATTTGTTTCTCAATCGAAAAGAAGCCTAAGTTGTATTCAAAAAATGAAAACACAACAAAGAGAAGATAACTATGTGAAGTGCATGCATATAAGGGAGGACAGATATTAAAAAATGAAAACAGTTGGTTTCTCATGGAGTTTTTCCAAACCGATTGAAACTGAACTATCCGAAAGTAACTAAATCGATTCAAAAGTTTATTCAGGCTCATATTGATAATTTAAACCAATTCGGTCAGTTTGAAAAATAAATTGACTAGATCGATTTGGACTTGATTCAAGTGACGTCTTGGATCAATATGAATTTTGAACCCAAACCTATCCAAACTGACATTCCAACCCTGTGAAGACATCAATAATCATACATAATATGCATTATACAAACATATGGGACAATTTTCCAAAGCAAAATAAAATTCAAATATAGCCTAAACAGAAGGCTTGTAGCTCGATTAGTAAATGCATATAAATGGAAATCCTATTGGTATTTATCATCATTTTTTAAAGTATTTATTTTTACTAACCGATCACATCAATTTATTCATTACCCATATACATTACCCATAAGGCCTCAATTATGATATGACAATTATCCAAAGTGACTTAGCGTTAAAATTTTCCAAGAACCCGCCAAGTTGAGCATGAAAGGAAAACAAAGTTACAAAATCTCTTTTCTGCGAAAATAGAAAGCTTATCTGGTCAATAATGTAACAAATTTTAGGACCGCAAAGAAAGCCGAATATTGTGGGTTAAATGTATACCAGAAAACTTAAGTTACATTAATTAGATGCGGAGACAAACTTATATGTGATAGATTCAATACACCTAATCAATAAATATATTATGTGCTAATCAATAATTTTTTCTTTTCATTGTTATTGGTTAATTTCGAATTATATATATATCAAAATATTAGGGGATGAGTGTACCACGTCATCTGTACGTTTAAGATTGACAAATGGACCTGACTTGGAAAAACTAACCCTCAAATTCAAACGTTATTTATTAATATTTTTAAGATATTGAAAAAACTTAATTTCTAAAACTTTGAATATATTTTCTTATTTTGTTTTTCAATATCAATTTAAATTAAAAAACACTTAAAATATTTAAAAAAATTTAAAAATCCGGCCCATTTATCAACCCTACATATATCTGTCCTACATAAGTCTTTCTCTTCGGTGCGTGACAATTACGTTTCGTTTTCTGATTGGGTTTTAAAGAAGACCGCATCATTCAACACGAAGAAAGTTCCCGATTTGGTGCTGCGTTGCATGCTTTGTTTGTAATACTCTAGGGATGAAATGAGGATGGCTACAGGATAAGCACATGATCTTTGTCTTTTTGGCTTTTGGTTTTTGGTCTACTTTTGCTTCCTTTGACTGTGAGGATAAGGTAATGGTATATAGTCGAAGTTAATTATGGGTTAGAAAGTGGTTCATATTCAATTGGTTAGTTATTACGCAGTCCGGAAGCTCCAATAATATGATAATGATGTTTCAAGGGACGTATATAATTAGTTGGGGGGTGTGGGGGCTTCACTCCCAGATATTTTTAGGATTTCAAAAATATTATCTTATTGTCTGTACCCAAAATATTTAAGTTCAGATCAATAAATAATAAATTCGGCCCAAACTCAGAGAAGTCATTATGCACAAAATTAGATCCTCCAAAAAAAAAAAAAACTATGTGTATCAGCTTTCATCCATTATGCTTAAGTTTCCTCCAACAAAGGCGAATAAAAAACGTGATGGACAAAATGTGGGGAATGATTGCAGGACGTGATAATTACTACCAGGACATGATAGTTGCAGGAACATGAAAGAGTAGTTAGTTGTAAGAAAGTAAAAGGTGGGGGGGGGGGGTGTTGTGTTACAATACCAATCCAAAAAATCCAATATTCTTCTACATTAATTTATTTATGTAGTTAATTTTCATTCAAAGTCGTTCTCTATAGTGACAGTCTATTTGAATTCATGTAAAACTTTAGATTCAATATACTTTCTCTATACCTAGAATTCATGCTTTGCTTGATCTCGGAGCTAGTGTCAATTTGCTTCCATTTTCAGTTTACCAATAACTTAATATTGGTGAGATAAAACCAACCTCAACTACTCTTTTACTTGCCGATAGATCAGTCAAGGTACCAAAATAAATTGTGGAAGATGTGTTATTGCAAGTCGATAAATTCATATATCCTGCGGATTTTATTGTCTTAGAAACACAATCTGTGACAGACAGTTATAAGCCAATCTCTGTAATACTTGGTCGTCCATTTTAAGCAACAACCAATGCTTTAATTAATTGCAGGAATGAAATCTTGAATCTGTCTTTTGGCAACATGATATTGGAGCTAAATATTTTTAACATATGCAAACAGCCATATAATGAGGACAATGAAAACGAAAGTATAGAATCAATTGAGCCAATTGTGGATGTGCATATTCAGGGAAGTTTATCGGATCCCATGAAAATTTGGACTGCTAATTTTGTTGAATCAAGTACGAAAATTGATTCGGATATTACTAATTATTTTCTATTTGACTCTACACAATTATTGGAAGATGATGGAGAGATACAAAACTTGGAAGAATTGGGAACACTAGGAAAAGGAAAACACGAGGAAGCACCCAATTTGGAGTTAAAAGCTTTGCTAGAATGACTGAAATATTCATTTCTAGTAGATAAACAAACTTACCCTGTAGTAATTTCTTCTCTTCTTACAAGCAATCAAGAAGGTAAATTGTTAAATATGTTGAAAGAACACAAACTAGCAATTGGATGGGCTTTAAAAGACATAAAAGACATTAATCCATTAATCTGCACACACTGAATACATTTAGAAGAAAATGCTAGGACATATCGCCAGCCCCAAGAAGATTGAAGACCCTCACATGAAAGAAGTAGTAAAAACCGAGATCCTTAAACTTCTTGATGTAGGCATTATCTACCATATCTCTGATAGAAAGTGGGTAAGTCCTACACAAGTTGTACTCAAAAATTCTGGAATTACTGTTGTAAAAAATGATAAAGGAGAATTAATCCCAACTCGCATCCCATCTAGTTGGCGTATGTGCATTGATTATAGAAAACTAAATGACGCAACTATAAAATATCATTTTCCTTTACCATTTCTTGACCAAATTTTGGAAAGAGTAGCTGGACATCCATACTATTGTTTTCTTGATAGTTACTCGGGTTCTTATCAGATTCCCATTGCTTTAGAAGACCAGGAAAATACCACATTCACATGCCCCTTTAGAACATTTGCATTTAGGAAAATGCCTTTAAGACTTTGTAATGCACCTGCAACATTCCAACGATGCATGTTAAACATATTTAGTGACATGATTGAACATTTTTTAGAGGTTTTAATGGATGATATAACAGTTTTTGGGAATTCATTTGATAATTGCTTGAATAATTTGGAAAATATTTTAAAAAGATGTGAAGAAAAAAGACTTATGTTGAATTGGGAAAAATGCCATTTCATGACTAATTCAGGAATTATTTTGGGACACGTTGTATCATCTAAAGGTATTGAGGCTGACAAGGCAAAAATAAAGGTAATCTCTAAATTGCCATCACTAAAAACAGTCAGGGAAATCCTTCGTTCTTTCTTAAGACAAGCAGGATTTTATAGGAAGTTTATTAAAAACTTTAGTACCATATCCAAACCCTTATGTAACCTCATATTAAAAGATGAAACATTTGAATGGACAGAAGAATTTCAAAAATCATTCGAAAAACTTATCAGTCTTTTGACTTCTGCTCATATTATGCAATCCCCTGATTAGTCCTTGCCTTTTGAGTTAATGTGTGATGCTGGTGATTATGTAGTTAGAGCAGTGCTAGGACAGAGAAAGGAAGGTAAGCCGCATGAATATATTACGCAAGTAGAACTTTAAACAGTGCCCAAATGAATTACACTACCAAAGAAAAAGAACTACTTGTTGTAATATTTGCATTGGATAAATTTCGATCATATTTAATTGGTTCTTCAAACATTGTCTATTCTGATCATGCTGCTGTTAGATATTTGATGTCTAAAAAGGATGTAAAGCCAAGATTAATACGATGGATTTTGTTGCTTCAAGAATTCAATCTCACAATCAAAGACAAGAAAGGGGCAGAGAACGTGGTTGCAGATCATTTATCGAGACTCACACACGAGTCACTAATTGATACACCCCATCAATGACTCATTTCTCGATGAGTTTTTATTCTCTGTAAACACAATACCTTGGTATGCTAATATTGTCAATTTTTGTCAATTTTCTTGCAACAGGAAAGATACATCCAGACTGGAGCCAGCAAGACATGAGGAAATTTTTGACCGAAGTCAAAAGATTCTATTGGGATGATCCATATCTGTTTTAGTGTTGTCCTGATTAGATTTTTCGACGATGCATACCAGACAATGAGATAAGTGGTGTTATTCAGTTTTGTCATTCAGAAGCATGTGGAGGTCATTTTTCATCTAAGAAAACTGCTGCAAAAATCTTACAGTGTGGATTTTATTGGCCCACCATTTTTAAAGATACACACGCTTTCTACAAAACTTGCGAAAACTGTCAAAATTTGGGATCCATTTCAAAAAGAAACATGATGCCTTTAAATCTCATCCTTATCGTCGAAATCTTTGATTGTTGGGGGATTGATTTCATAGGCCCATTTTCACCATCATTTGGATTTTATTATATTTTAGTTGCAGTCAATTATATCTTAAAATGGGTTGAGGCGATTCCTTGTCGGAATAATTATTACACAACTATGATCAAATTTTTAAAAGAAAATATTTTAAGTCGATTTGGAATCCCCCGGGCCATTATAAGTGATGGAGGTAAACACTTTTATAACAAACCCTTTGAGTCATTAATGAAAAAGTATGGAGTCACACGCAAACTTTCCACCACCTATCACCCTCAGAAGAATGGTCAAGTTGAACTAGCGAATAGGGAAATTAAACAAATTTTAGAAAAAAAACTGTTAACCCAAATCACAAAGATTGGTCTATTTGACTAACTGATGCACTTTGGGCATACCGAACAACTTTCCAAACGTCTTTGGGAATGTCACCCTATTGTCTAGTTTATGGAAAACCTTGTCATTTACCTGTAGAACTTGAGCATAAAGCATATTGGGCTATTAAAACATTCAATTCAAACATTGAAAATACCAGTCACAGCCGTAAATTGTAATTAAATGAACTTGAAGAGTTAAGGAATTATTCATATGAGAATATAAAAATTCTTAAAGTTAAAATTAAGGCCTTTCATGATAGTCGAATTTCACGAAAAATATTTGAAGTTGGTCAAAAGGTTTTGCTTTATAATTATTGTCTTCATTTATTTCCTAGAAAATTGAAATCCAAATGGATTGGCCCATTCATATTGAAGCATGTTTATCCATACATGGCTATTGGCATTGATAATTCTAGGGATGGTGATGTATTTAAAGTGAATGGACAACGTCTGAAATCATTTTTGGAGTGTTGAAATTTTCAAGAGTCTTTTCTCCTTTCAAACCCAGTATACCGTGATTGATGTAGTTTCTTTTCTTTTCTGTTTAATATTTTTCTAATTTTTTTTTTCTTAGTTTTACAATATTTTTATCTTTTCTTTTTTCACATCCCGGTTAAGCAGTGGATAACGATACTCCGTGACTCAAAATCGGTTATTTTAGTATCCTACAATTACTGATACCGTACAACTAAAGAATGGAAGAAACTCTCGCAAAACTCCGTAAATATTTTCCTTCTCTTCCCCAAAATGGTTTGACAAAAATTTACAAAGCGCGCACAGAAAAAATGAGGCTTCTTATGATTCATGGTATTCCTAGTGATATTTGTTGGGTAATTGAAGCAAAAGTTCACTTGGCAGGTGAGTCATCTGACTCTTTCATTTCTTACAAAATAGTGATACATTTACCACTCATCACACTCCCAACCTAACATTTTGCTAGTCCTCGAGCAAAACAACAAAATAAAATAACATAAACATCTTTAAAATAAAATTAAACTAAGCCACTTTCTTAGGGATCACGATTAGATTTAGCGTATGCAACAAGCCTTTAAACCCCTAGGTGTCCCTAGTGGACGAGTTGTAGTCTCGTGAGGGCTTACAACAACGATACCCACAAACGTTTTACAAAAGTAAAAATATAGTAAAACTAATGCACACAAATAAAAAGACAAGAGAAAAGAGAATAAAGAAGTTAGTGACTAACCAAGTGAAACTTCTTATCCAAGTTTAGAGTTGTTTTCTTTCTTTCTAAAATACTAAATAAGTAAATTCTCCGATTATTTTTACCATTCTCCATACACAGCCAACAAAATATTATCAACTCATTTTTGTCCATAATAGTCACAAGTGTAGTTGAAAAGAAGGTAATATTTTTGTCCTAAAGTTATATCAGAATTCACACCTTTTTAAGCAATGAAATATTTTTCTGATTTTTTTAATTTTTATTTATATACAATATCTTCTATCCATGTAGCGAGCTTTAGGCCAGTGACTCCCAAACCAATTGGCTTTAGGGTACCGGGTGTTATGACACCCATACAGACTTAATTACTCGGACTTCAGATATATATATATTTTTCTAACATCTTCAATCCATGTAGCGAGATTTGGATTAGTGACTCCCAAACCAGTTGGTTTTAGGGCATTAGGTGTTAAAACACCAATACAGACTTAATAACTCGGATCTCAAATATTTTTTTAGATGCTTCCTCCAATTAAATTAGAGCACTAAATATTACAAGCTTGTCAATTACAACTCATGTCCGTATGTTACCATGTATGTTGATAATACCTGTCAATTGAGCATATGAAGATTCACTTTAATCAGATTTATAGAGAATTCACAAATTAAATAATTTAAAAGGAAATAAACAAAAATTAACTTGTTTCGAAATAAGTTGAGATACGTCTCAGGAGTGGATATTCCTTACACAACTATCTCACACCAATTTCACCCGATTAATCAAATTAAAAACATAAAAACACAAAATATTTTTTTTTCATTTTTGTAATAAATTTCAATTTTGTTTTTTTGAATTTTTTCGAAAATTTTGGACTAAAAATAAAAAAATATAAAAACAAAATACTACAACTATTCTCCACCCCCAAAACCTAAATGAGACATTGTCCTCAATGTCTTAAAAAATAGAAGATGAGTTAAGAAGATAATACTTGTTTATCTTGGAAATGATATGGTCAATTTGTGGTTCAAAGGCTAAGATTTGGTCAATTAAATCTGGGGCAGTTCTGGCAGTGAAAATGAGTTCTTTTTAAACGTTTTGACACGAACCCATTTCTCCGGGAATCATCAAGAAATACACAAAGAAAATCATAGAATCCATCAGCATTAAACAATCCAATCAGTTTCTTGTGTATGTTCAAGTTCGCCCAAGATAATACTGTAAAGATTTCCTCCACCGTGCCCAAGCCACATTACAAAGCAATAAAAGCATCATCACAGTTAATCATTTCTACCAGTCGTTCAGACATACCTGGCACAATTAGTTCCTCTCCATTTGATGGTCCTATCAGATTCGCCTCTGCCAAAGGTTTTGGGATGATTCCCAAGACTTGACTGCCTCCATCCTGTACGGCCTTTGAAACGATCCCCATTAGTCCAAGATTGCCACCGCCATATACTAAGTGCATATTCCTTTTAGCTAATACTCGTCCCAATTCCTGTGTTGCTGCTACGTAATGTGGCTTAGTACCAACACTAGTACCACAAAAGACACAGATATTTACACCTCGTCTTCTTGAAGTGGCTTCCATTTTATGTATGTTTCTTTTCTTAAATCTGGATGCCTTCAAAAGTGCAAAGATGAGTTGAATTTATAACACCTGAAAAAGGGTAAGTAATAATATCACTAATATCTTCCAAAGAACGATTATTAGCAAAACAATAAAAGAAATCGTGAAAGGTCAAAAAATCTGGATCCTGTCGGAGAAAATAAAAGAAAATAATAAAACATATCACAATTATTAGGAAAATACAAAGAGATATAATATTTACAGGAAGTAACGGCTTTGAATGACGTCTATGCGTCAGAGACAAGCTTCCCATCCAATTTTCTTATAAATTGGCAAACATGGTCTTTTAGAGTCAGATTCCCGAGACTTAACTGTTGTCTTTCTTTTTGGAATTGTGTATATAACAAGCGAGTTTCGTGATACACATTTCCACTGGGATGCGTCTCAAGAGTCTTAGATATGTCATCCAAAGACTCCTTACTCAAGCCATCCCTAATGAAATTAAGGTTATCTTCACGGTTATCTGACACCATTCCTAAAGAACGACAACGAGTATTACAAAACATACGAGCACATTTATAGCATACACCCATTCTTTTAGCTCTTATCTTTTTAGCATAGGTGATTCTTCCTAAATCAGACAAATGTGAAATAAAAGAGTCAGAAGACTCACCTGCCAATCGGACCCGTGCTTCAATAATCCAACGAATGTCAGTAGGAATACCTTTGATCATCAGTAGTCTCATTCGTTCCAAGCGAGCTTTGTTGACTTTCATCAAAGAGTTTTGAGGGAGAGAAGGAAATTGCTTGTGAAGATTTGCGAGAACGTCTTCCATCCTGAAATCTAACTTTACATACATAAATTAAACACATAAAAATAAAACACACCAAATCACAATATATACACAAATTGCATGGGTTGCCTCCCAGCGAGCGCTAAGTTTAAAGTCATCAGCTAGACATGACTTCTCGAATGTTAGGCTAGATCTGAGAGTGTGACACTTTCTTTTTGTCGCTCAAATGATTCTCCCCAGTAGTGCTTGACACGCTGACTGTTAACCTTGAATGTTTCGTTGGTGTTGGGATCAAGTAACTCAACAGCTCCATATGGTAAAACCTGAGTGATCACAAATGGATCTGACCACCTTGATTTCAACTTTCCAGGGAAAATTTTTAACCTTGAATTGTATAACAACACCTGCTGCCTTGGTTCCAATTGTCTGCGCACTATTTCTCGATCATGCCATTTCTTGGTCTTTTCTTTGTATAATCTGGCATTCTCATAAGCCTGTAGGCGAAATTCATCCAATTCATTGAGTTGATGGAGTCGTTTCTTTCCTGATGCTTTTGGATCAAGATTTAACTTCTTCAGTGCATAGTACGCCTTGTGTTCAAGCTCAACTGGCAGATGGCATGCTTACCCAAACACCATTCGATATAGAGACATACCAATATGTGTTTTGTAAGCTGTCCGGTTGGCCTATAGTGCGTCATCCAGTTTTGTAGACCAATCCATTCTTCTTGATCCAATGATTCTCTCCAAGATTCTTTTGATCTCCCTGTTTGAAACTTCAATATGTCTGTTTGACTGTGGGTGGTAAGCAGTGGCAACTTTATGAGTAACTCCGTATTTGGATAGGAGTGCATCGAAATATTTGTTGCAGAAATGTGTGCCACCATCACTGATAATAGCCCGAGGTATTCCTAAGCGAGTAAAAATATTCTTTTTAAGGAATTTGATCACCACTTTTGAATCGTTTGATGGCAGTGCAATTACTTCAATCCATTTGGAGACGTAGTCTACAACAACCAGTATGTACAATTTTCCAAATGATGGAACAAGGGTCCCATAAAATCAATCCCTCATACATCAAATATCTCCACTTCCAGAATGTTTTGCAGAGGTCTTTTATTTCTCCTCGAAATATTTCCCATTCTCTGGCACCTGTCACATTGAAGAGAAAACAAGTAAGCATCTTTAAAAAGAGTGGGCCAGAACAAACCTGATTGTAGGACTTTGGCTGCAGTTTTCTTTCCGCTGAAGTGTTTGTCATATGGTGATGAATGACAATGTTGCAGAACACTGTTGACCTCCTCCTATGGAACACACCGTCTCAATAATTGATCAGCACAACATTTGAACAGGTACGGCTCATCCCAGATATAGTGTTTGACTTCTTTGAAGAACTTCTTTCGTTGTCCATTCCAACGACCATTTTCCCGATACTATGTAGTTGACATAGCCAGCATACCAATGGACATCATTGTAGGCCTGTAAGACAATCCAAGATCAATATAAGCAATGAAAAATTTTGAATACAAAAGTAAAGTATGGCGGAATCATACTTACATTGAATGGATTTAGGATGCGTCAAACACAAAAAATTTTGCTCCAAGTTTTCGGCCAAGCTCCAAGCTTTGTCCTTTGATTCCAAGCTTTTGGGATGGTTTTCCTATCACCTTGGATGATTCCTTGTGTGTGCTAGCACTTAGAAATCTTTGCAACAAAAACTTCTTCCTCTTTCTTCAAGTTTCGGCCAAGCCAAATTTTTGAGAGGGAGAGTGCCAATTTTCGGTAATAGAGAGAAGATAGGGATATGAAAAATGACTTGTGTATCTTGTTTTCAAAAAACAAAATATCATATACCAAATCTCAAAATTTGGTAAAAGTCAATCTCATGATTACACATAAAATGTTTAATACAAGTCATCACCATTCCTTTCACCAAAACCCATCACCTAAAGTAATTAAAGTGACAAGTGATGTGACATATGGGCCCCACTTGATTCAAAATTCGAGTGGGCCCGCGACACATCCCGGGCTCGGGTTCGCTAATTCCAAATTTAAATCAAATTTAAATTAAATCAAATTTAATTAAATAATTATGCCAAGTAAAATTACTATTCACGTCGCTCGCGAATTAATTCTAAATTAATTTGTCTGCCCGAATTAAAATTCAATTTTAATTCCGCGTCGAAATCTAATTTCGTTAAATATATCGAATATATTATTTTATCGATTAATTCCTAATTAATCGTTCTCTCTCTTCAAATAGTATTTTATCTTAGATAAAATCTCTCCGTAATTAATCCCAGATTAATTATGTTCGAATCATACGTCATCGGTGAATCTTCGGGAAGCGACCCAAGAGATCCCTGGATATGTTGGCAGTAAATCCGGTCGTCGGACTATCCGAACACGTACGTACCTTGTACTACATTTTTATCGATTTACGAGACATGGTTGGCTTCTAGCAAAGCACCGTGCCTACCCAATTCTCCAGAAATATTCTTAATGGAATATATAATCTTTGTTAGGCGTAGTATACGTAGTATTGCGTATTGCGATCCAGTATCGGATGTTACATGCAAGGCCTGTGGCTGGAATATTGTCTGTCCCGTACGCAGCATATATCGGATTACAAGCAACTAGTCTCTTTAATCGGATAATCATGAGCATGTCATATTATCTCGATGGTTGCAACCATTTAGAGTACCAGTTCTGTATCCATGCATGATCTTCATCTCCATATGACTGAAGTGATACTTCCATCTTGACATCACACCCAATACACTACGATTCTCAATAAACCCAGAAGAGGCGTACACAGAACCTATTAAAGTCCTGGACGACCAAAACCAAAGCGTATTGATTGTCGCAAGTACTAGCGATGCAAGTCTCAGGTTAAGACCGAATACACCTACCCTGATGCGGATTCCCATAAACATATTGTCATACTACTAATGGGATTCCGCGGGGTCTATCAAGAGCGAAGCTGTTTCCGTACCATCGGTAAACATAACCTCCTATCACACTTGCATAAGTATCCAATACTTACATATATGAGAACTATACTGTTACGCTTCCATAACACGCACTAGTGCAATACTAGTCTATTCCGCATTATCGATGTCCAGTCTCGATAATACTACAACTAGGGATATTTAATGATTAAACCCTTATGGATTGATACTGTCTCATATCTTATAATCCGGAACTAATCATAAGGACTTTTATCATTTATATATTTAAGTAATCAAATTACAAAATGATAAAATGCAATTTCCATTGCTACATAATTAATTTGTACAAAAAACCACAATGTCTTTTACAAATAGTGACGCTATGGGTCATAATTGTATAACGATCATACTGTTTTATGGTAAACAACTGTTCATATGGAAAAGTTTCTTTGATTGTCAATTCTTTGCCAGCTGTTTCTCCATTCTCGAGCCTTGATAAATAATCTGCCACTTGGTTTTCTCTCCCTTTAATGTCTCGAATCTCCACGTCAAATTCTTACAGAAGAAGTATCCAATGGATCAATCTGGGTTTGGCATCTTTCTTCATGATCAGGTATTTGATTGCTGAATGATCTGTGTAAACCACCACTTTGGGACCCAGCAGATAGGATCACAATTTATCAAAAGCGAACACAACTGCAAGCAACTCTTTTTCAGTGGTTGTGTAGTTGAGTTGAGCTTCATTCAGAGTTCTGCTGGAGTAATAAATGGTGTGGAAAACTTTTGCTTTGCGTTGTCCAAAACTGCACCTACAGAAAAATCACTAGCATCGCACATCACCTCAAATGGAAGGGTCCAGTCTGGTGCTACAATGATAGGAACAGAAACCAGCTTCTGTTTTAGGATCTCAAAAACTTCGTGACATTCTTTGGTGAAGTTGAAAGGCACATCCTTTTCCAGAAGATTGCATAAAGGTTTAGCAATCTTTGAGAAGTCTTTGATAAATCTCTTGTAAAAACCTGCATGTCCGAGAAAGCTCCGAATCCCTTTGACAAATGTTGGTGGAGGTAATTTTTCAATTGTCTCAATCTTTGCTTTGTCTACCTCGATTTTATTTTATGAGATCCGATGTCCCAGAACGATGCCTTCCTGCACCATGAAGTGGCATTTCTCCCAGTTGAGCACCAGGTTGGTATCTTCGCATCTTTGTAACACATGTTCCAGATTTTGCAAGTAATGGTCGAAAGAATCTCCAAACACAGAGAAATCATCCATGAAAACCTCCATACTTTGTTCCAGCATGTCTGAGAAGATGGCCATCATGCAACGTTGAAATGTAGCAGGGGCATTACATAGTCCAAATGGCATCATACGGAAAGTAGAAGTACCATAGGGACATGTAAAAATAGTTTTCTCCTGATCTTCTGGGGCGATGGCAATCTGATTGTACCCCGAATATCCATCCAGAAAGCAATAGAATTCATGTCCCGCCAGTCTGTCCAGCATCTGATCAATGAATGGTAGCGAAAAATGGTTTTTCCTTGTTGCTTTGTTCAGCTTCCGGTAGTCCATGCATACTCTCCATCCAGTCACCATTCTTGTTTGAATCAGCTCGTTCTTTTCATTTATGACTACAATAATTCCTCATTTCTTTGGTACACACTATATAGGACTCACCCAAGTGCTGTCTGAGATGGGGTAAATGATGCTAGCATCCAACCATTTGATAATCTATTTCTTTACGACCTCCTTCATTATTGGATTTAGTCTCTGTTGATGCTCCACTGTGGGTTTGTACTCATCGTTCATCAGAATCTTGTGCATCAAAAATGATGGACTAATGCCTCAAATGTCTGCTATAGTCCAGCCAATGGCTCTCTTGTGTTCTCGTAACACCATCAGCAACTTTTCTTCCTGCTCCAATGTTAGCGAAAAAGAAATAATTACAGGTAATTCAAAAGAGTTTCCAAGGAATGCATACCCGAGATGGCTCAGAAGTAACTTCAGCTCCAATTGCGGTGGTTCTTCAATTGAGGGCTTGATCCGCTCCTTTTTTGGGAGTTCCAGGCTTTCAACTGGTGGTGTCGATTTGAAACGAAACGACTTGTCAAGATAGTTGATACATTCCAGAATTTCAGCATCTAGTTCGCTGTCAATCATGTTGGTGATGCAAGCTTCAAGTTTATCCGTGAGAGGTGGTTCAATATCCTGGATGATACTATCAACAACATCAACTCCAAAACATTCCTCTTCCTTTTTATCACTCGGGAATTTCATGGCTTTGAAAACATTGAAGGTAACTTCTTGGTCCTGAACTTTCATGGTTAGTTCTCCTTTTTGCACATCAATAACAGTTCGACCTGTAGCCAAAAATAGTCTCCCAATGATGATAGGTACATCTTTATCTTCTTCCATGTCAAGGATAATGAAATCTGCTGGGATAATGTGTTTGTCCACTTTGACCAGCACATCTTCAACAACTCCTCTCGGAAATGCGAGCGTTTTATCAGCAAATTGCAGTGAGACTGAGGTAGGCATTGCTTCTCCAATTTGCAGTTTCCTGTAAATAAAAAGGCATCAAATTAACACTTGCACCTAAGTCACATAAAGCCTTACCGATGTAATGTTCTCAATGGTGCTTGGGACAGTGAAATTGCCAGGATCTTTCAACTTCGGGGGAATTTTCCTCTGAATGATGGCGCTGCATTCTTCCGTCAATGCTACTGTCTCGTAATCTCCCAATCTCATTTTTTCGTGAAAGAATGTCTTTCATGAATTTGACATAGCTGGCCATTTCTTCCAACACTTCTGCAAATGGGATGTTGATGTGCAGCTTTTTGAAAACCTCCTGGAAATAGGTAAACTGCTTGTCCAGTTTGTTTTTCTGAAGACGTTGTGGAAAAGGTAGAGGTTGAGTGATTTGATCTTTTTCCTTTGCTTCTTTTTCCTCAATATGTTGCTCTGCTTCTTTTTGAACTTCTTCAATGGATGCCTTGATTCCAACATCTTTATTGATTTCAGTACCACTTTTCAAGGTGATGGCTTGACATTGCTCATTCCCTCGATTCCTTGGATTTGGTTCTGTGTTGCTGGGAAGATTTCCTGACGGTCTGTAACTCTGAGCATTGGCCAGTTGTCCAATTTGATTCTCCAGTACTTTGATGGAAGCAGATTGGCTTTGAAACATAGCATCATATGTTGCTTGTTGCTTTTTGAACATCTCTGCAAACCATTCTTTCATTTCTGGTTCTTTTTCAAACTTCTGGCCTTTGTTTTGTTGTATCCAGGTGGTGGATTGTTCCTTTGCCCTGAATTGTTGCTCCATGAAAAATTAGGATGATTCCTCCACCCTGGGTTGTAGGTGTTAGAATATGGATTGTTCCCATGTCTGTTGAAATTGTTGACATAATTCACAGTCTCTTCTTGTTGATTTGGTTATAGTACTCCTCCATATGGTGAACTTGTGGCTCCGGAAATGTTTACAACTTACGCGCTGAGTGTTTCCAGGCATTTGCACATCTGATCCAACTTAGTATTCACTGCTGAGTTGGCTCCAACTTCATAAATTCCTGCAATTCTATGGATCATGCTCATCTCTGTTGGCCACAAGGAATTATTGTTAGCCATTTCTTCGATTAAGTCTCAGCTTGATCTTCTCCTTTTACCATTAAAGCACCTTCAACAGCATAATCAATTGTGGTTCTCATTAGTCCAGAAAGTCTATTATAGAAAGTTTGGACTTGAAGCCATTTTGGAATCTCATGGTGAGGACATTTCCGGAGCAAATCTTTGTACATTTCCCAAGCTTCGTAGAGAGTTTCCGAATCATGTTGTACAAGGGATGTGATGTCATTCCTTAGTTTTTATGTTCTGACTGGTGGAAAATACTTTGTAAGGAATTTGGTGGCTAGAGTATTCCAAGTTGTGATGGAACCTGCTGGTAGTGAATGTAGCCAAGCTTTAGCTCTATCTTTCAAGGAATATGGAAAAACCCGCAGTCTAATTGCTTCTTCAGCTGCTCGGTAGTAAATGTATATTAATTGTTTTTGATTGAATTATTTTTTTAAGCCATTAATTGTTTCTTAAAAAAATTTGTATAAATGATAGAATTTGTATTAATGGGAAAATAGAGAGAAATTATAAAGAAATGAAAAGTTATTAAGAAAATATATACTCAGGATAACCACAAATATCCTTGAAAAGTTTAAGTGAATTAAGGATAACAAAGACCCAAATTGGCTAAAAAGTGCTGCAAACTTCCAGAAAGTTACTGATGTGGGCATTATGATCTTCAGTTGCATTTCCTCCAAACTGCACTGACTGCTGAATCATCTCGATGCATGTTTTGATGTCACACGCATTTGCTGGTAAGGGAGGAAGTACAATACATGAAATGAAGCCGTCAACCACCGGAATGGTTGTGTCTCGAATGGGAATTGGTGGTGCAACTTCAAAAGGTTCAGGTTCCATGTTAACGATTGCTTCTTGGCCTTCTCGCATTTTTCTTCTCAACTGTCTGATGGTTCTTTCAATCTTTGGGTCAAGCGGTTGGAGTTCAAAGCTTCTAGTTCGTCTCATGTATTGTCTGAGAACCTGAAACACACGAAAACATAAATAATAAGTAAAAAGAAATTAGATACAAGTAACGTATCTAACCCCAAAACTAATAGTGAAAGATAAAAAAAATCCTAGGCAACGGTGCCAAAAACTTGACCGGTGCGTAATCACATGCGTATAACGCAAGCGCACGTATCGTTCAAGTAGTATAAAAAATATCGATCCCACGATGACTTAATACCTAAACTTTTAATTTATGAAGCCAAATATTTACGAGTACCTAACAGATTGATTGTTTTGATTGGATGGTGACTTTAAAATTAAAAAAGTAAATGAAAATAGCGCGAAAGTAGATTAAGGAAAATTCAATATTATTAAATTATCCAGGGTTGTGAATTCTTCCAATACCTTTTTAAAGATGTAGTGGTTATTTCATGTTTGTGTAATATACTGGTTTACTAACCTGGAACACTAAATTCTGCAAAAGCCTCTGTCGATGGTCAGATGCAAATACCCAGTGTAACCCAATTAAACCAAATGTCTATGTCAACCAAGTTATCTGAATTCATTAAGATTAAGTTCCAATTATGGTTACCCCCGCCCGACAGGTATATGTCTTTCCTGTAAGGAAATCTATTAAAGGGATATCTATCCTCAAGGAAGATTGTGGGCTATTAAGTCTAAGGCTGAAACCTAAAATTCCTTCGTCAAGTTTATTTTTAAGTTTACCCGATCAATCTTATTAGTGGCCAGTTAACAAGAAGCATTAAAATCAAGACTTAATAAGTAAACCTTTATAAAACCAAACTATAAAATAACCCCTTATAAACTGGTGATATTGGATTTCATCACAACCTCATGTAACGGGGTCAAATGGTCGTTAGCAAGGTCTGGCGCACGTTAGTGGTAGCGACGCAGAAGGCTTGCGCGTCGCGACACCCAAATTATGATTTTGCCCTTTTTGTCCATTTTTCACTATTTTGGCCCTGAATTACTTCCAGAGAGTCCTGAAACCTTATTTATCTACAAAATAACACAAAACACTTCAAAATATTCACAAAACTCAAGAAACTATACAAAATATTAGGTCAAATGAGTGGGAAATAGTGATACATTTACCATTCATCAGAAGCATATCCCTGACCCATAGAGGGCGTTCAAGCCATTACTAGACGTAAGACTAGAGGAAGATGTGAGCCACAATCACAACTACCAGTACATATTGTTTTAATTTATTACTGTTTTGATTTACTTTACTTTTTTCGACAGTATCTAAACTTTTTGAATTTCACAATCTATTTTCCTGACAATTGTCATTTACAGGTACTAGTGCATTTATTACTTACTCCTTTTTTAGGATCTATAAATTCAGCTCGTCACGTCTCTCTTTTCAACACATCTAGCTAAGAGAGATAATACAAATGGAGACAAGTTCAAGACAATGAGTCACTAATATTTGTGTGTTTTGTGGAACTAGCTCTGGAACTAAATTAGAATTTGTTGAGGCTGCAAAAGATTTGGGTAGAGTTATGGCGGCAAGAATTATGCACTTAGTATATGGCGGTGGCAATCTTGGATTGATTGGGTGTGTTTCAAAGGCTGTATAAGAAGGTGACAGTCAGGTTTTGAGGATCATTCCAAAACCTTTAACAGAGGACAACATCGTTGGAAAATCGAATGGAGAAGATGTAGAAAACGCTTTCCTTGCGCAACGGAAACATATTGGGCACATAGATCGGACTTGAAAATTTTTTATGCCCTTCCATTGAACTGCTAAATGTTACTGCACCACCACTGAAATTTTGCTTCAGTTTTAGACAAAATTCCAGCCCCGAAATAGCCCCGAAACAGTCACCAAATAGCCCCGAACAGCCAGATAAAACTGGACTGTTTTGTACCCGATACGCGCCCAGTGCACTGCCGAAATAACCCCTGAAATGCACGGACAGTGGCTGTGTTTCAGTTCTAATTTTTCACTTGAAAACAGCCCCGACACAGCCCCAAAAAACCACAAAATATTCCCAAAAAAACTGGATTAAAACGAAACCAAACCGAGTTCCGTTTCACCAAGTAAAAGGGCAGCAGTGAGCAAAATAATGCCTCACTGCCGAGTACAACAAGAATAAGACGAAGATGATTATTTGGTTCAACACCACAAATTCTTCCGCGCTATTTCTCGTTACTAACAGAAACTAGTGTGGGCTAGACTCACAAAACAATTCCTAAACTATTTAGAGATGAATGTCACATAACTTTTTTTCTTTTGATTTTTATTTTCCTTTTGTTATTCTTTTGTTTTCTCAACAACTTGAGAGGATTTGGAGAAGAAGAAGATAAATGCTAGGGTTTAGAGAATGAGAGTTGGCAAAAAGAAAAATCAAATTTTCTTTTATACTTACGGTTATTAATTTCCAAAATTAACAAACCCTTACCCTTCCCTCCATATCAATATTCTGCCATATAGGTTTATTTCTTTTAATTTTGTAACATCAACTATTATTACTATAATAAAGGATATGTTACAAAAATAAAAAGGTGTAATGCCTTTCATAAAATGTAATTACTAAAACCATTCAAAAGCTTTCCAAAAACTATTTTTGGAATCTCAAAAATCATATCCATATTTATTAAATTATATAAGTAATATAATTTAATAATATGCAATTAATAATCATCAAATAATTATCAAAACTATATACTAACTTTTTAATATATAGTATCAAGTGTGACATATCAATATTATTAATCATATTAATAATATTTATACATATGTGAGTATATAATTGGACTATCCAATTCTACTAAATCCGCTATAATATATTGAGCTAGCACGAGGACCAAATGGACCTACGGTTCCGAGCTCCAATAATCTTGAAATATTAATTCAGCTCTTAATTAAATATTCCAAATTATTAACTCTGACTTATTCCACTAAAAACCCAAAGTTGCACTATCGTTGTCGCATATGATATATTATGCCAAACCAAGTCGGTGTCAATCGATATAGTCACTACATACGAATTGATTTTTCACGAGTATCTCGTAATTAGAACTGGGTCATAATGTTCGTTATACCCCTCTAATTATTAATACATTAAGTGCCATTGATTCTCTAATGAACGATTTATTTATAACCATTATGAATTTTAATCTTTTTATTCGTAATGGAAATACTTGAGCGCTCAAACCGTTCAAGTACCGAATCAACCCTTAAGGAAGATATTCCTCTACTTCTCGCAAGAAAGAGTGAACTCCATATCTTTGTAAAACGTTCCCAGCTACACAATAGACTATGCCCCCAAATTAGGTAGCTATTGGTCGAAACTGCTACACCAACCTCACATTTGTAAATCAAATGACATATTCTGCCATGCATGAGTTCGTAGTACACTCAGGATTAAGATCAATCCATTTATGACCATCTGGTAGATCGAAATGATTTTCTGTTTTTAACGGATATTATAAGAAAGTCATTTTCATATGGGTCCAAGCCTATATGATCAAATCATACAAGGTGCCTTCATTCTCATGTCTCTACATGGACGATCCCGAATTAAGGTCGTCATACAATTATAGATGGACCGCAACTTTAGATAAACCACAAACAAGGTACCCGCTTTGTTTGTTCTCTATGGACCATTTAAGATTACTAACTTCAGACTTAAATCCTCTTGTGTATGACACTCATACACTAAGTTTGAAGGTACATAAGTAATATAGTGTAATCAAGATAATTTATAATATGCGAAAATTAAACAAAATTTTTGATAAATGAATAATGCATAATTTTATTTCAAAACATATAAAGCCGTCTATATTATATGCAGCACTAGGGCATACATCCCAACAATCTTCCACTTGCACTAGAGAAAATGAGACATGTCACGTAATCCTAGACCATTTAGGTGACCTTCAAACACTTTAACTGACATGGTCTTTGTAAACGGATCAACCGGGTTCTCTGCGGATGCAATCTTTGTGACAGTAACGTCTCATCTCTACACTATCTCTTTGATGAGATGATATTTCCTCTCTATATGCTTTCCCCTCTTGTGGTTTCTTGCTTCTTTTGAGTGGTCTATCTGTATCTGGAACAATTTCCAGATCTCCCAAGAATTTTCGGAGCCAGACTGCTTCATTAGCTGCTTCACAAGCTGCTACATATTCAGCCTCCATGGTGGAGTCACTAATGCAAGATTGCTTTATACTCCACCATACTATAGCCCCACAACCTAGGGTAAACACTGATCCAGATGTTGATTTCCTAGAATCGACATCTGTCTGAAAATCGGAGTCCGTATATCCCCTTAGGATCATATTCTCATCAGAATATACAAGCATATAATCTCTCGTTCTCTTAAGATACTTGAGAATGTGTTTCACAGCCACCCAGTGATCCAATCCTGGGTTCGACTGAAACCTACTAACTACTCCACTGCAAAACATATGTCCGGTTACGTACATAACATATCATACATGAGATTACCAACTGCTGAGGCATATAGGGTATGTATTAATTCCTTAACATCTTGAGGTGTCTTAGGAAACTGTTCATTTGACAAATGAATTCCATGCCGATAAGGCAGATTGCCTTTCTTGGAATTCTGCATCCCAAATCGCACAAGGATCTTGTCGAAATAAGATGCATGAGACATAACTAATAGTCGTTTCTTGCGATCTTTAAGAATCTGAATCCTAAGAACATAACTGCCTTCTCCCAAATCTTTCATTTGGAATTGGTTAGCTAGCCAGATTTTCACATCCGATAATATCTCTACATCATTCCCAATGAGTAAAATATCATCGACGTATAAAACAAGAAAAACCATCTTCCCGTCAATGACGCACTTGTATACACAAGGCTCATCGACACTCTGCTCAAAATCATAAGACTTTATCGTGGTATCAAATCTTATATTCCAAGATCGAGATGCTTGCTTAAGTCCATAAATGGACCTTTCCAGCTTGCAAACTTTTTGCTCTTGACCTTGGGCTATGAACCCCTCTGGTTGTACCATATAGATACTCTCATCAAGATTTCCATTCAAGAATGCACTATTGACGTCCATTTGCCAGATTTCATAGTCATAATATGAGGCAATGGATAGAAGATTCTGGATGGATTTGAGCATGGCTACTGGCGAGATAGTTTCCTCATAGTCAACTCCCTCTTTCTGGGTTTAACCCTTGGTCACTAGCCTGGCCTTGAAGGTCTGTACCTTCCCATCTGCTCCCATCATCCTCTTGTAGATCCACTTGTAACTTATGGGTTTCACCCCATCATGTTGGTCTACAAGTTCCCAGAATGAGTTGGAGTACATGGACTCCATGTATACGTTCATGGCTTCGAGCCGTTCCTCAAAGTCAGAATAATCCATTGCACTATGATTGGTCAATGGATCATCTATACCATCGCTGGATGTGACAACTTGTGCCTCAACAACCCTAAAGTAGCGATCAGGTTGTCGTAAAACCCTTCCATTCCGTCTAGGTGGTTGATCATTCTGACGAACTTGCATCTGACGTTCAGATGTCGAATATGCTATGTATTTGTCAACTGTCGTTGACGATGTCATTGAGTAACATTTTACTTCAAGGCTTGAACTCCCTCATATAGTCCTCCTCTAGAAACGTAGCATTTGTCGATATAAACACTTTTTTATCTTCAGTACTATATAAGAATCCACCCATAGTCTCCTTAGGATATCCTAAAAATAGGCACACTTGAGAACGTGTCTCCAACTTTGTAGTCTTATTCTTCAGCACATGTGCTGGACATCCCCATATGTGGAAATGTCGCAAACTAGTTTTACGACCAATCCACAACTCTAAGGGAGTCTTAATAACAGACTTAGATGGAATTACTGTTGGACAATTATGACCCATATCATCACTATTTGTAAAGAACATGGTGTTCTTGTACAAATTAACTATGTGACAAAGGAAATTGCTCTTTTATCATTTTATAATTGTATTACTTGGATATATAAATGATAAAAGTCCATATGATTAGTTCCGGATTAATAAGATATGAGACAATATTAATCCATGAAAGGTTTAATCATTAAATATCCATAGTCGTAGTATTATCGAGACTGGACATCGATAATACGGAATAGGCTTGTATTGCACTTGTGCGCGTTATGAAAGCTTAACGACATAGTTCTCATATATATAAGTATATGATACTTATACAAGTGTGATAGACCCCTCGGAATCCTGTTGGTAGTATGACTATGTGTCTATGTGAATCCGAATCAGGGTAGGTGTATTTGATCTTAACCTGAGACTTGCATCGCTAATACTTGCGACAGTCAGTACGCTTTGGTTTTGATCGTCCGGGGCTTTAACAGGTTCTGTGTACGCCTCTTCTGGGTTTAATGAGAATCGTAGTGTATTGGGTGTGATGTCAAGATGGAAGTATCACTTCAGTCATATGGAGATGATGATCACTCATGGATAGAGAACTAGTACTCTCAAATGCTGCAGCTATCAGGATAGTATGACTAGGTCATGATTATCCGATTAAAGAGACTAGTTGCTAGTGGTCCGATATATACTTCGTATGTGGCATACACAATTCCAGTCCCAGGCCTAGCATGTGACATCCGATACTGGATCGTAATACGCAATACATAGTATACTATGCCTAATATAGATTATGTATTCCTTAAAAGAATATTTCTGGAGAATTGGGTAGGCACGGTGCTTCGCTAGAAGCCAACCATGTCTTGTAAATCGGTAAGAATGTGGTACTAGATACACACGTATTCGGATAGTCCGATGACCGTATTTACTGCCAACATATCCAGGGATCTCATGGGTCGCTTCCCAAAGATTCACCGATGACATTTGACTCGAACATAATTAATATGGGATTAATTATGAGAGAGAAAATTAATCTAGGATTAATTGCGGTAAGAATTTATCTGGGATAAACTCGAATGGAAGAGAGAGAGCGATTAATTTAGAATTAATCGATTAAATAATATATTGGATATATTAATTGAAATCGGATTTCAATGCGGAATTAATACTGGATTTTAATTCGGGCGAACGAATTAATTTGGAATTAATTCGCAAGCGACTTTCGTAATAATTTTGCTAGGCATTATTATTTAATTAAATTGGATTTAATTACGTCACGACGGAAAATTCGTTTAGTTCAAAATTAAACGAACCCAGGCCCGAGCGAAGTTGTGTGTCGTGTAAGCCGACTTAAATTTGGAATTTAAAAGTGGTGGGACCCACTTCCCTTACATCAACTTGTTGGACATGTGATGGAAGTGGTTGGGCTTGAATTATGGATTTGATTTGTTGGAAGTAAGGTTTGGCTTTATTTATAAAACACTCAAACCAAATCCAACACACAAACTTTGTATATAAAGCAAGTCAACTTTGGAAGTAAGACACAAGTTACTATTCACAACATTCTTTCTTTCTTCTCCAAGCTCACTGCCGTGAGCTTCATTCTCTCCTATTTGAAGTTTTGTTGCAAAATTTCATTTAGCTAGCACTTAAAGAGTAAATCAAGGTGATATGGAAACTAATTCATTGAGTTTGGAACATAACAAAAGCTTGGAGCTCTTCACAAACATCAAAGAATTTCAAATTCTCATCTGTAGATGTTGATTTTCGCTACAGGTCTACAATCGAGATTTCGTGAGGATGGGGCACTGGCGATCCTGCAAAACAAAGATATAGAGTGAGCGGGAGTACTGCCCACCGGTGTGGTGGGTGTCGGGGGCACTCCGACGCTCAAGTCAGTGAAGGGATTAATGAAGTAGTTGTAGGGAGGGCAAGGTTAGATGCTACCTTGGATTCTGTAGGATGCCGTGAAGGCGGTAGGTAGGAGGTGTGGTGAGCTTGAAAATGTCCCAAAAGCTCCCCCTCCGCGAAGATCCGGAAGTTCCCCTATATATACATGCTCAGGTAACGTGTGCCTTGATTGGCTTTGATTAATCGTCCGTTGGATTATGGTAACAGTCGACTTCATGAGGAGTTATAACTACGTTGTATGCTGATGAAACGGATGGGTTGTGAGTAACATTTATGAGTCTGGGCGTTATGTGAGGGTGAGCCCCGATTATGTTCTGAGCACGTGGTATCTCATTGGGCCTGGGCTTGTGAATCTCTGGACCTCTATACACTTTAAGCATTGGGGCTTCCTTTCGAGGTAGAAGTTTGGGCTTAGAGTAAAATGACAAAATTGCCCATGGACCAAATTTGGCCCGTACAGTTTGTCCCCTACTCTCTAAGTCAAAGAGTCATTGGCTTGGAGAGTACTTGACGCATGTGTCGCCCGGGACGAAACCATATTATGAAGGTGTATTAGAGCGTTGATGCTGCCTATTGATTGGACCAAACGAATGTCAAGTTATGAGCATGACTCTACAAGAGTTATTGGGGAAGTACCCAATCGACCGAACCTGATGATGGTCGGGATAATGAACTTGACCCTATTAGAGCCATTGGGGAAGTACCCAATCGACCGAACCAGATGATGGTCGGGATAATGAACTTGACTCTATTAGAGCCATTGGGGAAATACCCAATCGACCGAACCAGATGATGGTCGGGATAATGAACTTGACTCTATTAGAGCCATTGGGGAAGTACCCAATCAATTGGACCATATGAAGGTCAGGTTATAAGTCATACGACATGTGTGTTCCATATCTACAACTTGACTCGATATGAATCAATGGAGGATGTCTCCGGACGACTGAACTTGATGAGTCCAGGAAGATATAAGTCATGACATGTGTAATCTATGTCTACAACTTTGACTCGACACGAGTCTATGGGGGATGTCTCCGGACGACTGAACCAGATGATGGTTCTGGATATAAATCATACGACATGTGTAGTCCATGTCTACTCCTTGACTCGATGAGAGTCCATGGGGGATGTCCCCGGTCGACTGGACTTGATGAGTCCAGGAAGATATAAGTCATGACGTGTGTAATCTATGTCTACAACTTTGACTCGACACGAGTCTATGGGGGATGTCCCCGGTCGACTGGACTTGATGAGTCCAGGAAGATATAAGTCATGACATGTGTAATCTATGTCTACAACTTTGACTCGACACGAGTCTATGGGGGATGTCCCCGGTCGACTGGACTTGATGAAGGTCAGGATCATTCCCATAGTACGGGTCAAGAGACCGGGGGAGTCTTCAATGTTTGTTTAGACCAGATGAAGGTCTATGAAAGTCTTCACTCTACAGACCTGTCGAAGGTCCAAGAGTTGTTCCTTCTCATACTACTAGACTTCTCATACTACTAGACCTGACAAATATCAATGAGGGTATAATTCCTCATTCTACCAGACTTTGACAAAGGTCAATATGAGTTTATGATCGGATGGAGTCTTCAGTTGGTGGCAATACATTCGTGTAGTAGGGATGAGACGACAATCTATCTAGTTATATGGAGAATAAGATAATCTTTTCTGTGTCGACTGGGCAGGATCTTAATAATACTGCTTTTTGAAAGAGATGATTTATGGACGACTTCCACGTCGTTTGGGATTTTTATCATTGTCACATCTGTGGAATTTTCTATTTGTGCGTGAGTTTGAATGCAGAAGTGAATGAGGATGTCTTGATGTCTCATGCAGCAAAAATGAACTGGGCCTGTTGGGCCTGCTTAGCCTGCTGAGTCTGGAAACGTTTGTCGCGTGCTCGTGGTTCGTCCACTTACCATATTACTTTTCAAACACATTTTTGCCTGCCAAATATGGTACCACTCGACGAATTAGATTTTGAGCCTAACACCGACCGACATGGTTTCTTGGCCTCAACCCTCATCTCTCCCACGCTTTCTGTTCAGCCGCTACCCTCTCTCTTAACTGTAATTTCTCTTTCCCTTTTCTCACGAGTCCCACTTTAGCAGCCAAAATTTGAACGACTTGCTTCCAAGCTTCATAAGGGAGGATGTCGGCGGAGAGAAGGTTTACTTTTTCCAATGGCCCGCCCTTATTCAGCATATTTCAATGAGACCTGGTGGACCTCCAATGGTTCGAATTACATGAATAGAATTTCCCCAAAAGGCGCTGATCCCAGAGCATGTAGTGACTGGGTCAGGTTACGACGAATCATCGCTTGATGGGTTTAGGGGAATATGAATCTATCACGGGTTGGCAGTCGTCGCCTCTGAATAAAATCTTTGACCCCAAATTTTTTTGAATTTTTAGTTGAATTGAATAACCGAGAGCTCGGTCACCCCACTTTTGGGATTGTGCTAGCTGCTACTGCGTACTTTACTTGGTATGGGAGAGATATGAGAGTTTTCGATTGGAGCTCAATCTCAATGGATCCAATTATGGATGTGATCTGCTCTACTATGAAGTGTAGACTGAGTTTTCTTAATTCTCAGAAGACTTTGCCAGTCCAAATTAAAAATATTTGGGGTTTGCCTTGAAGCCCCTTCAGTGCTGCTTGTTTGTTTTTGTGTGTTTTGGTAGAGGAAAATAGCCTGGGGTTTGCGTTTTGTCTTTTCTGGGATTGGATAATCGATATGGGATTGCTTTTATTTTTTCATCTTAGTAGCTTCATAGTGTTTCAATCGATGTGGGATTCAATGGTTTTTGGGAGCTGGTTTATTTCGCCGATGGGCTTTGTGCTTCTGTAGGATGCTTCCTGGCCTTCTTGGTTTGTTGAATTGTTGGGTGTTTGCGTGTAGGCTGTTCTTGTTGGGCTGGCTCTTTGTTTCCACCTTCTGCTTCAGTTTCCTTATTTTGGTGAAATCTGGGTGGTTCGCTAGCTCCTTCTGCTGTCGCATGGTGTTCAAGCATATGAGATGATATGTCACCGAGCTTGGTGAATGTGATGCATCCTTCGTGCCCTCAGCATCCTCAATTTCTTTGGACGCGTTCTCGGTGGCTTTCGTGCCCTTGTTCTGCAATATTCTACCCTAATTTTGTGAACATTCTCCTTGCTTCGACAATGCACTTTTCTGATTCAATTTAGCAAGTCTGGTGACTCGACTAAATGATGATCCCGGTTGATATTTAATTACCGTGTGGTTCTCAGTCTACTCTTTCAGATTTTGGGCAGCTTGTTTGCAAGAGCTTTGTGGGTTTGATTTTGTCTTCAGCTCCATCATGCTTCTCCTAAAATGACCGATGTGGGACCGCTAGCTTTTAATCGTGTGTGAAGGCTGATTGCTTATTTATGCTTGTAGCATGGGCTTTTCGGTTTTGTTTAGGAAATAAGCCCACTCTACACGTGCATTCTGTGTGTCAGTGCACCACTCAAAAACGTGGCTTTGTAATATTTTTCTATTTGTCCAAGTCAATCTACTCGTTTCAATTTTGTGAGTGGGGGCCTGCGTGCGCCAGGCTGTATGCATGGAGGACGCTTGTCATTTTCCTTCGCACGACGCATCATTTTTTTAATATTACTCGCTGCTTTCTTTTCGTGGGCTCGCTTCATGCAATTAATGGGAGTGGGCTGGACATGGTTTCAACAATGTGAACTTGGGCCTCTCGGATTTGGGCTCAAGCTTCTCTTTGTGAAAATATTGGCACGCGCATGTAACTTTTATTTGCAATTGTAGCATGACACTGATGCGTTTATAAAAATTAATTCGTGCATACGTGGTGCTTATGAATATATCCCCACCGACCTGTTGGAGGTCAGGATCATTCCCATGCTACGGGTCAAAGGGCCAAGCGAGCCAACGTGTCATTTGGGGCCCATCCCATAACAATAGAATGAAGCTCGTATGATATGACATTATAAGTGTGTTAATTTTTTAAAACAATAAAAATGACCTTATTCGACAGTTAACATAAATGTAGTAAGGAATGTGATAAGTGTCTGGTCTCAGACGTGTAGTGTCGATTGTGATCCTTGACAAGTGCCAAGCCACATATGTGGAGTGTCGAATGGAATCTCAAGCAAGCGACAAGCTATGTATATAATGATGTCAACTGGGACATCCCCTTCAACACACACTAGTGTCGAGTGGAATCTCAAGCAAGCGACAAGCTATGTATATAGTGATGTCAACTGGGACATCCCCTTCAACACACACTAGTGTCGAGTGGGACATCCCTAACAAATTCTTTGCCAAACATCGTAAATTTCTACTGGGCGTCCATAACAATTACTTAGTTGTAAATCGTAATGTCGTCTGGGACACCCATATCTTAGAATCATATTGTAACAACCTACTATAAATCTCATGCCTTAGTGATGTCGACTGTGACATTCTTAAAAGTGTAAGTCATACCTGGTTGACCGGGATGTCCGCGCCAAGTCTTCATTCGGGTACTGTCGACTGGAACATCCTTCTTATGCCAAATACATCGCTTCATCATGTGAGGCAAATGGTAGGAAATATAGTTGCATTGAAGGGAGGCGTCTTTATCCTGATGTAGGTCCAAGTGACTATGGTCAAATGGAGTCTAGAGTTGATGAAACGCCATTCATGTAATCTTTATGTCTCCTGGAGGAAATGACAATCCTCTTTCGTAGTCTGAAGGGGATGATATTTTATCCATGCCATTTAGATTAGATGGTAACCGCCCCTAGTAGTCTCGAATAGATTTCAACATTAGAGAAAACTTCCTGGTTGATTGGATATGCCGGGAGTTATTAGGGTTGTTGGGGTGACCCGTAGCCTCGGGCCTTTGGAAGGTTGAAGAAATGTGCTCTAATGTTGCAACTATTCTTGGAGGATGGCTAAGTAAGGAGATCTGGTGTTTGCTCATTGCATGAAGCCAAGCGAGTATGGGTATCTGAAAGGATCGTTGAATGAGGGATCTTTGCATGTTATGAATCGCTAGGGCCCCACGGTGGGCGCCAAACTGTAGATGCTGATTTTCGCTCTAGGTCTACAATCGAGATTTCGTGAGGATGGGGCACTGGCGATCCTGCAAAAAAAAGATGTAGAGTGAGCGGGAGTACTGCCCACCGGTATGGTGGGTGCCGGGGGCACTCCGACGCTCAAGTCAGTGAAGGGATAATGAAGTAGTTGTAGGAGGGCAAGGTTAGATGCTACCTTGGATTCTGTAGGATGCCGTGAGGGCGGTAGTAGGTAGGGGTGTGGTGAGCTTGAAAATGTCCCAAAAGCTCCCCCTCGCGGAGATCTGGAAGTTCCCCTATATATACATGCTCAGGTAACGTGTGCCTTGATTGGCTTTGATTAATCGTCCGTTGGATTATGGTAACAGTCGACTTCATGAGGAGTTATAACTACGTTGTAGGCTGAAACGGATGGGTTGTGAATAACATTTATGAGTCTGGGCGTTATGTGAGGGTGAGCCCCGATTATGTTCTGAGCACGTGGTATCTCATTGGGCCTGGGCTTGTGAATCTCTGGACCTCTATACACTTTAAGCATTGGGGCTTCCTTTCGAGGTAGAAGTTTGGGCTTAGAGTAAAATGACAAAATTTCCCATGGACCAAATTTGGCCCGTACATCATCCATTCATTGTAAGTAATTTTCCGCAGCTTACTTTGTTTTATTCGCACAATAACATGACTTAGAGACCTTGGGCATGTCTAGGACACTAACAATGGTATCAAGAGCCATCCTAAGCATGATTTAATTTCTAGGGTTTATATACTTTAATTTGGGATTTTATGGAGCTTGTGAATGCCTAAATTGATTGTCTGGTTGTGTTAGTATGATGATGAATTGGATTTGTGCATCATTGGAATTGAGATAAATTGATTAGATCAAAAATCCCCAAATTCATTACATGGCCGAATGCACCCTAGGAATTGTTCATGATGATTTTTTGAATTTGATAATTGGATATGTTATTTCGCATGAAATTTAATGTTAATTGTTGATTTAATTGGATTGAAATCAAAATTGGATGTTAATTTCATGTATTGCCTTGAACTTGAGCATGTTGGAATGAATTGGTTTTGCTTCAATTTGTGTTGGACATGAATTGGATAATTAAGCATGATTAATTAGAATTAATTAGTGTTTTGGAAACATTGGATTAATTGATTAATTATGTTAATTACACTTTAAATTGAATTAATGTGTTTTTGGAATATTATGTTAATTTAATTTATTGTAATTGGGCTAAATGAGCTTGGTTGGCCAAGTATGGTTTTGGACAATTGGGTTGGATCCAATTGGGCCTAAAACCATTTCCTTAAAGTCCAAATATGAGAATTGGGCCTTTAAAAAAATTTAATTGGGCCTAATGGGCCTAAATTGATTTTTGGCATAGGGTGATTCCTATTTGGGCCTTGGCATCTTGGGTTTGATCCATAATGGCCAAAGCACATGCCTAAAGAATTAATTGAAAGCTCATTGGACTTTAATTGAATAGTATTGGATACTAATTGGGCCTTTGAGACCATTAAGATTGGATTTGGAATCCAAGTTTTAAGGCACAAGAATAAGTGTAATTATTTAATTTGGAATTAAAAATGAATTAGTATTGGATACAATTTAAATTGGATTTAAAATTATAGTTTGATATAATTCAAGAATACGTACTTTGAGTATTTATTCTTAAACGAGTTGGACTCGCGCAAATCAAATCGTTGTTTGAACATTGGATGATCATTAATTCAAAGATTAATTAATTGGATTAGATTGATTGAATAACATGCTTTGTGTGAATACTTGGATGTATTTGTATGAATAATGTAGTGTTCTAAAACGCGCTAGACGCTAGTCGAGCGGCGACCCAGCGCCTAGCGCCTAGGTTGCCTAGGCGGGGCCTAGACAATTAGTCGGCAGACAGTTAAAAATCTAATATTTTCCAACATCATAATTCATAAATAATCCAAATCATATAAATTTAATCAAAATGTAATAAACATAAAACCATTAATCAAACTCAATCAACCATATAATGATATAAAATATCATTTAATTAAGTTCATGTTCATCATCCTTCAACAAAGTTAAACTACACTAAATATCTAATTCTTCTTCATCTAATTCGAACTCATCATCCTTACGTTCTTCATCCGAATCAAAATCATCTTCATCAAGTTCTCTGTATTCAACATTTCTAGCAATTTTTCGAGGTTGTAATATGTCATCGGCTCCAGATGCTTCTCCAACCATCCTCCAAGTAAGCCCTGAACCGGGATCTACTTCTTCATCATCACCGGAGTCACCACCCTCAACAATCCATCCTTGTGCATTAGTAGCATCTTTGGCTTCTAATACATCCACTTTCAAATCCTTCTCCCTTTTGCACTTGTTCTTCAACTTGTCATTAAAGGAAACATAGACAAGATTGTTTAATCGATTCACATCTAGTCTATTCCTTTTTTTTCGTGTGAATCTACATAAATAAATAAAATAAATCAATTAATATTAATAATTACAAAATAAAATAATCAAAAATTTGGCTAATGTTAAATATTTACCCCCTCAAAAGTGCTCCAATTTCGTTCGCACTCGGATGAACTAGTGGTTAATGACAATATCATTTTTGCCATTTTTAGCAAGTTCGGTGTATGATGTCCATATGTACGCCACCATGAAACTACAAATGAACATAAATAGTTTGAATGAAATATAAGATTTTTTTTATATATTTTGCAAAATAATTCAAATGAATACTTTATTTTTACCTGGATTAAAAACATCAATCGATACCCGACATGCTTTGACCCCCACTTATTTACCAAAAGCTTCTTCTTTTGCCTTGTACGAAGCCAACTCCTCATTTATCACCTTACTCTGCATGTCAATGTCATTGGGGAAGAAAGCCTCCACAACCGTAAATACTCCATCCATTACTTTCACATTGTACTCAATACTTGAATCCTTATAGTAGTAGTAAGGATTTAAAAGATAAGCAACACAATGTAATGGAGTATCAAGCTGCCCTTCAATTTTACTATCAATAATCTCCAAGATTGGCCGATAGTTACTCTCAATATTGTTCAATGCATCATTGATCTCTCTTTTGCAATCTTTAGCTCTCCATAAATAAACCCCATGGATGGCTTTCTATCCCCATCAACTAATCGAGGTACACTCACCAAAGGTGCAAACACCTTCAAACATTGGGCCACCCCATTCCAAAAAGAGACACTCATCACCGTGGCAAATGCAGCTTTCCCTTTAGCTTGCTTCGACCATATGCACTCATCCCATTCCGTGCTAGCAAACACTACAAGAAAACCGCGAAATAGCGACGGAAAAATCCGTAACTAATCCGTCGCTAATTGACCATTAGCGACGGAAATGCGACGGAAAAATTCCGTCTCTATTTTGTTGGTCGCAAAAAAATAGCGACGGAAATATTTCATCCGTCGCTAAAATTAGCGACGGATAGTATTCCGTCTCTAAATAGCGACGGAAATTCCGTTTCTATTTAGCGACAGAATATTTCCGTAGCTATTCCGTAGCTATAATTTTTTTTTTTAAAAAAAAAAATTAAAAACGAAAATTGGTGTAAAAGAACACCAATAATCATCCCCCACCAAATATGATTTTTTAAAATTTGTCAATGAGGTTAAGCAAACCATTTCTTGTTTCACAACATACAACATTCAGTAACAAAGAATGATTTTATTATAAAAGAGGCAACACAACAAGTACATTGGCTCAAATTTTCAAAATGACCTGGCACCATTAACACCAGTGCACATACCAAAACACAGTGAAGCCAAGTCAAAATCCATTATAAATACACAAGGCTTGCTATTTTCAACAATAAAACATTACATATTTCACGTTATCCTTGATGACGGGAAGTGGCCGGACCTCCGAATTCCTCTCTGACATACTCCTATTCCCACCTGTGGATCCACCATCGGATGTGTCGCCCTCTATATAATATCGTGCTCGAAAAGCTCCTAAATGTGCATAGTATGCTGATGGCACTGTAAAATGTTCTCTGGTTCAGCAAACTAAAATATAACTAGTCATTTGCACCTTTCAGTCGTTGAGCAGATCCACAATCAGGATTAAGTAACTGCACATAAGTTATTGATCAATCAGAATAATCTGTTAGATCAAACAAAACCATAATTTGCACACATCTATAATAAAAATGATAAAAATAAAACCTAGTAGAATTTATCAGCTGCAAGTGGCGCAGCCTTAAAACCGTTTGAAGAAGATATAGAACACACAATAGTGATTATTTACGATTGAATTCCCCTTGCCATTATCCACATCCAATGTAAAAATGACAAGGAACTCTTGTCTCCTGATACCGAATCTTTCAGTACTCCTCAATGGAATGAGGAGTACCTTTATATGATTTACACACTGTGCCTTTATATCTGTCTCACAATGTCACTAAGTAATGTACCTATATAATACAAGACAACATAACAACCAATTCTCACCATTTTTCCTCAATATATACTGGCGTAATCAGAGCCTATGACCATGGCCAAATCTAATGACATTGACCAATGACTACATATCATGCTAAATCTCCAAAACACAAAAAAAAAAAAAAAATTAGAGGCAAGAGCTTTACACATATAAGGAGTTAATTCCTTCCTTCAAAGTTCCAAAATCAAAATGACGAACTAAGCCCTCCGCTAAAATCTAATAAAACATATTTCTAACATAAAAACAAGTATACAATTTTCCCCATAAAGCACAGTCTTCCATGACCTGATTCTACATTGTCTTTCTACATATAATTTGGCATCGAAGCCGAATGACAATGAGTTTTTCGCCTAGTGTACATCAATAAGCAAGTCAGCATGTTCACAGCCCATCCATAATCTTACAAATTTATAAACTTCAAGGCTATTTCATATTGAATTATATCTTGCAGAATCCTCCTGCTTTCTACCTATATCTATTATTTCCTCATTTAAGCCTCTCCTAAAACTGTTATTAGAGCTCGTAAAACAGAATTTTTTGTAATTTACATTACATGAAAACATAAATACCAATGAAACAAAAATTAGAAGACTATAAATAGACCACTCACTTCCTGTTTTCAATCAATTCACAACCAGAAATCAGAACAATAGAAGCAACAAATAATTAAGCTGATGACAAGTTATGCCAATGCAACATCTATCATACATACTCTAAGCACCATTACAATAACCACTGAGTTCAACAATCTGGGCTCACATACAAAAAAATGAATAAATAAATAAATAATTTAGGGACAAAACCGAGAAACCAAATTGTCAGCATAACAAAAACTAAATTAGCCACATACCCATTTCACTATGTGCATAGATGATCACTGAACAGCCACAAATATAACAAAAAACAGAAAAAACAAAATTAATTTGCTCTCAAAAATCATAAACTTCTAGCGAATACACGTGCATACTTACAGGTTCAATTTTAAGACATAAAGGTTATTACATCTGTCTACGGAGTACATTGAATTGGAGCGAGACCGACTCGGCGTCATGGATCGGGAACCGAATCCGTTCCCGGAGTTGAAGTGCGAGGAAGAGCACGAGCGAGGCATAAGCCGATTGTTCATGAAGGAAGATGAAGTCGACGATGTTGACGAATTAAGTTGATTTGACTCTGCGAGTCGGTGCCTCTAAATTTAGCGACGGATTCATGATTCCGTCGCTATTTAGCGACAGATTCATAATTCCGTCACTAAATAGCGACATAATTTTTTTCCGTCTCTATTTCGTTTCTATATAGATACGGAATAAAATTCCGTCGCTAATTTTCGTCGCTATTTTACACTTTTCTTGTAGTGAAACATGGTTCACAAACTTTATTTTTTCTTGATCAAACTATGTAAGGATAAGAAAGCTGAAGCAAACCTAGTTACTCCTGGTCTGACTATGTCCCTCTGTTTGTTGGGTTTTCTAGGTCTTCCCAAGACCAATTAAGCAATGAAAACATGTGAATACATCAAAGTAAAATTGCGGAAATACTCACTTTGATCGGATTTGCGATGCGATGAAGACAAAACTTTTGTTCCATGGATGAAGCTCTCGGCATGCCCAAACTTTGTGCTCCAAGTTTCGGTCAACCCTCCATTGTGTGCTCCAAGCTCCAAGCTTTGTAAATGGTGATTCCATGCTCATGAATGAGTTTCCCTATCACCTTGTGAGACTCCATAGATGTGCTAACACCTTAGAAAAATTGCCACAATTTTCTTCTTTGTTCCTTGCTAGTTTCGGCCAAGCCAAAACTAAGAGAGGGAGAGAGTGTTTCGGTCATTTGAAGAAAAGGAGAGAGAGAGATGTATTTGTTTCAAAAATAAACTCAAAACTAATACCAAAGTCTCAACCAAAATTTGGTAAAAGCTTTTCCAAAAAGCTAAAATCAATTTTGGAGGTAAAATGGCATTTATTGCCCACAACCACCAACATCACGAATAATGACTGGTTGTCAATCACCAAAAGGTGACTTGACATCCATCACTAAAGTGACAGGTGATGTGACGCGTGATGTGACTTGTGGGCCGCACTTAAATTCAAAATGCGAGTGGGCCCGCAAACACTTCTGGGCTCGGGTTCGCTAATTCTGAATTAACGAATTTTCCGTTACGACGTAATTAAATCAAATTTAATTAAATAATTATGCCTAGCAAAATTACTATTCACGTCGCTAAAAAATTAATTCTAAATTAACTCGTTCGCCAGAATTAAAATATAATTTTAATTCCGCGTCGAAATCTAATTTCCTTTAATATATCTAATATATTATTTTATCGATTAATTTCAAATTAATCGTTCTCTCTTTAAATAGTATTTTATCCCAGATAAAATATCTCCGTAATTAATCTTAGATTAATTTTCTCTCTCTAATAATTAATCCCAGATTAATTATGCTCGAGTCTTACGTCATCGGTGAATCTTCGGGAAGCGACCCATGAGATCCCCGGATATGTTGGCAGTAAATCCGGTCGTCGGACTATCCGAATACGTACGTACCTAGTACTACGTTTTTATTGATTTACATGACATGGTTGGCTTCTAGCAAAGCACAGTGCCTACCCAATTCTCCAGAAATATTCTTAAAGGAATATGTAATCTATATCAGGCGTAGTATACGTAGTATTGCGTATAGCGATCCAGTATCGGATGTCACGTGCTAGGCCTGGGGCTGGAATTGTGTCTGCCCCGTACGAAGCACATATCGGATCTCTGGTATTTAGTCTCTATTATTGGATAATCATGACCTAGTCATATTATCCCGATGACTGCAGTACTAAAGAGTACTAGTTTCGTATCATACGTGATCATCATCTCTATATGACTAGAGTGATACTTCCTTCTTGTCATCACACCCAATACACTACGATTCTCAATATACCCAGAAGAAGCGTACACAAAACCGGTTAAGCCCTGGATGACCAAAACCAAAGCATATTGATTGTCGCAAGTATTAGCGATGCAAGTCTCAGGTTAAGACCAATACACCTACCCTGATTCGGACTTCCATAGACACATAGTCATACTACCAATGGAATTCCGAGGGGTCTATCCAGAACGAAGCTGTTCCCGTACCATCGGTAAACACAACCTCCTATTACACTTGCATATGTATCCAATACTTAAATATATGAGAACTATGCCGTTATGCTCCTATAACACGCACAAGTGTAATACGAGTCTATTCCGTATTATCGATGTCCAATCTCGATAATACTCCAACTAGGGATGTTTTAATGATTAAACCTTCATGGATTGATATTGTCTCATATCTTATCAATCCGGAACTAATCATATGGACTTTTATCATTTATATATCCCGGTAATCTAATTACAAATGATAAAAGAGCAATTTCCTTTGTCACATAGTTAATTTGTACAACAACACCATGTTCTGTACAAATAGTGATGCTATGGGTCATAATTGTCCAACAATCTCCCACTTGGCCTATAGCCAATCACTCAAGTGTCCTACACTTGAACTATGTACGGTTCGCTCAAACTTCTGCTGAGAAAAAGCTTTCGTCAGCGGATTTGCAAAGTTATCATCTGATGTGATTTATTCGATCATCACATCGCCACGATGTATGATCCGAACGAATCAGATGAATCGTTGAAGTATATACTTGGATCATTGATGAGACCATTAATTCTTTAGCCTGTGCTATAGCCTAGCTTAGCTGCTAACAGAACTACTCCTAATCTGATTAGGATTATTTAGATCCAAAGTGCTTCTATTGCTGCCTCAGCTGCATCAATATTCCGCTTTTGTTGTTTATTCGGCAACAGTATCTTGCTTGGAAGATTTCTAGCTCTCTGTTCCGTTATTCAAACTATATAGTATCTTTATTACGACTTATAGTCGTTTTTATCGGTTAGGAAACTTGTAGCGGTGAACCCAGTCACTTCAAGTTCTCATTCTCCATAGCTTAAGAAAGCATCCTTAGATCATCTAAGATACTTAAGGATGTTCTTATCGTCAATCCAGTGACTATCACTTGGATTGGCCTGTTTGTGACTCCATGTGCTCAAAGCATATGAGACACCAGTCGCGTACATTTATTTCAATGTACGAGTTCTCGGAGAGTGCCAACAACTTTTAGATCTATCCTAGTAGATCTTTATTCCTAGAAATAAGTTTGTCTCTCCCAAGAATTCTACGGAGAATTTTCATGAAAGCCAAGCTTTCACCGATTGTATTATGGGAATATCATTTCCAAGAATGACATATCCTAATTATATAGGACAATCACTTTCAGTGCGCTCCCACTAACCTTCTTATATACACAAGAATCATTTTCATTTTGAATTAAATCATATACCATCATGATTACATCAAAATGATAGTGCCAAGAACGCAATGCTTGCTTCAATCCATGAATGAATCGAATTAACCTGCAAACCTTGTTTGCTTGTTTTGGTACGACAAAACCGTCAAGATGTTATAAACATCCTCCAAAAGGTTTCCGTTTAAGGAAAGCGATTTTGAAGTTCAGCTGCCATATTTCATAAATGAAACATGCAACATTAGCAAGCATTATCCAAATGGATTTAACCATGGCAACGAGTAAAAGGTTACGTCGTAATCGACACAATGTTGATAACGATACCTTTTCGCTACAAGCCTAGCTTAATACGCTGGTATGTTGCCATCCATGTATGTCTTCCTTGAAGACTTATATAGTACCAATAGGCACAATGCCTTCCGGTACAACAACCAGTGTCCAAACATGGTTGGTATATATGGAATCCATTTTGGATTTTATGGCACTTTGCCATAATAGGGAGTCGATACCTTGTATCACTTCCTCATACGTAGTCGGTTCGTCTTCCTCAATAACTGACATCTTCATGAGGTGAGATCAGAAACCCATACCTCCCAGGTTGTTTTCCGACTCTCTCCGACTTACGCGGTTCTTGTGTATTCGAAGATTATGGTACAGTTTCATCCTTGATGAACTATTTGTGTTCCATTAGGACTCGGTGCCTGGAATAGTATTACTCCAATTTTCATCGAGTTTTACTTTCCTCCCACTTACCATTGCATATAGGTATTCCTTTTGGGAAAACCGCATGGAGAGCAACAATTACATTGTTTTCTTGTGAGTTGTATAAGTACTATACTTTGGTTTCCCTAGGATAACCTACAAATTAGGCACTTATCCGATTTGGGTTCTAGTTTGGTATCATCCAAACATATGCCTAGCATTCCCAAATCATCAGGAATGAGAAAACCCTGTTTCTTTCCTGTTCATATCTAATATGAAGTCTGTCTAACAGATTTTTATGGAACCTTATTCAAAATAAGTTTTGCACTATTTAATGCGTATCCCTAGAAGGAAAATGGTAGCTCAGAGCGACTCATGATTAACCTTATCATGTCTAACAAAATTCGGTTTCTCCGTTCGGACACACCGCTCAATTAAGGTGTTCCGGGAGGAGTCCATATTGGAAGAATACTATACTCTTTCAAGTAATCGAGAAACTTATTGCTTAAGTATTTTCCACCACGGTATAACCGTGACGGTTTTATACTTTAGCCGATCTGTCTTTATACTTCGTGTCAAAACTCTAAAAGTTTCTGACTTGTGTTCCAAAAGAAACACACAACCATAACGCGATGCCACATCCGTAAAGGTTCCGAAGTGTTCATATCCTCTAGCCTAGCTAGATATGGGACCACTTACGTCACTATGAACGAGGGCTAATAGATCGGTGGCACTAACACTTTTACCAAGTAAAATGTATTTTAGGCACTTTTCCCAATAAACTAGATTCGTAGACATTATTTGAATATGATCAAATCTGTCATAGTATCCACTCTTCAAAAGTGTGGATATACGAGTCTTGTTTAAAGTGTCCCAGACAACAATGCCACAAATAAGTCTCATCTGAATAATTCAGTTTGAGCTATTTGTTTGTGATGTCATACGTTTGAGATTCATTTATATTCTAAATATAAATACTGTTATTCACATCTAATGTGTTTATCTCAATATCATCTTTATAAAATAAAATACTTTAGTGTTCTAGAATATAAAGGTATACCCACAACGAGTTATACTCTGATATAGAGATAATGTTTCTTGTCAAACTAGTTACATTATAACAGTTTCCTAATTTAAGTACATACCCAAAGGGTAGTTCCTAAACTTAGGTTTCTACGGTTAAAACAGTGACTCTCGTCCCATTTTCGATTCACAGATCAATATCAACTGAAGTCAGTCTCCTGCTAATCAGCAGATTCAGCACATCAGTACATATTTATGTACCACATCTAGTATCAAAATCCAATTTTGAAACTAATAGTGAACATGTTTATGAAAAACATACTTGAAGTCAGAGCCTTGCCCTTCTTCATTTCCTTCATGTCTGCCTTGTCCATATGGCAGTCACGCTTCCATTGACCCCGTTTGCCACAGTTTAGGCAGACATCTTGGGATATGTCATTTGTCTTCCTAGAAGACTGTGATGATTTTGCCTTGTCCATTTTAGAAGCTCTGGCTCTGCTTCCTTGAGCATAGCCAATAACTCTCCATGAGTTTACTCTTGGTTCACAATGAACCTGCCCCAGCTTTCGGGTAGAGACTATAAGATCAAATCTTTAGTAGTCTCGGCCACGTAGGTAATGCCCAGCTAACCTAGTAATCATCTGCGACACCTAGTGCTCGACAGATATACCCTCTAACATACACGAGTTAAATAGCTTCTTTTGCAATTTGTACTTCTATGATCTAAGAATAGATCCATGAAGATCTTTAATTTCAACATCATGGTACAAGGATCTAATCCTTAATTTTGACGACGGAATTAAGAGTCACTGCATCTACTATAATGGATTGAGGACTAAAGTTATCATTACATGAATCTTCCAAAGATCATGTTCTACTATTTGCTCAACTCCGGGCTTAGGCCCAAGAGGTTGTTCTATCAAATAGAATAACTTCTCAGTTCCTAGGACTATCCTGAGGTTCTATTCCCAATCTGAAAATTAAAGCCGTTTAAAGACATTTTTACCCAGGTTTATGTTTTAAACACAAATCTTTCAGTTATCTTGATTGCTATAGTCCAACTATCCAATCAACGATTTCAGGTACTATTAATTATAATGATTACTATAGTCTAACAATATAATCAACTATAATTTGTTTGGTTCAATTCAAATATATTGATTACTATAATCCAATTATATAATCAACTATAAATGAAATAGTTTGAATACAGTCCAACTGTTTAATTAAAACAACGATTAAATATTAGTCCAACTAATATATTCATGTTAATGACGAAAAATGAAATGAGCGCGTATTGGTAAGTATCTAGACGAAATTGCAAATTTAATACTTGCCTCCCACTATTTTTCGGCGAGCCTCTAACCCTCTGTTGAGTACTCGGGAAACCTTGTTTCTTAGTGGGCTAGGATCCCGTTAAATAACATACAACCTTGACTTTGGCCAACAAGTTGTATGATATTTAACTAGGTAGATCTCTAAGATCAATTGGATCTCATCCAATACCTAGATCCAGTAGGTGGACATCCAAGTCCGAAACATATATCTAATATATGCCAATATATCCAATATATTGCCTAACCTTTTTCCTCTGAATCAACTAAGCCTTGGCTTTGGCATAACAAACTTAATGATTCCAGTTAAACGGGACCCATTGACCTTGGAAAGCTTCGTAATCGATGTCGATGGACAAGAAGTGATCTTGACTTTGGCAAAAAAATCACAACTTGGACAAGACATACAGTATGGAACAAAGCCTTCATGATTCAAACACATCCGCGATGGACAAAGGTCTTGACTTTGGCCAACAAACCAGTGTCAATCTTGGATACTGAGAATGAATCATTCAATGGAAGGAAAAACGCTTAATATATGTTGAGGGTTTTTCGCGTAATTGGCAACCAATTTATTATCTTTGTTAGGTCTCATCATACACCCTTAAGCATGCATTCTAAAAGCATAATAAGGCGCGAAAATAAATTAATAATGATATGCAGATGGATATTTAAAACAACTTGTTCCTAGAACAATTCTCTCAATTTCCTCTGTCCCGCTAGCACAAATCTTACTTCTACCCAATTACATAACACTTCTAAAGAAACCTCATTTACATTGAGGGGAGTAGATGAGAAGAGAAATACAAAGAGTCAAGAGGTAATAGGCTGGACACGCAGGTCCAATTTTATAAATTCTAAATTTATTACAACAATTTCCAAAATTGCCCTCACCCATCTAATATACATCCGATATACATTATTCATACATCACATCCATGTATTCACACAAAACATGTTATCAATCAATCTAATCCAATTAATTACTCTGAAATTAATGACTATCCAATGTTCAAACAACGATTTGATTTGCGCGAGTCCGACTCGTTTTAAGATAAGTACTCAAAGTACAAATTCTTGAATTATATCAAACTACAATATTAAATCCAATTTAATTTGTATTCAATACTAATTCTTTATTTAATTCTAAATTAATAATTACACTTTATTAATGAGCCTTTGCGACTTACATTCTAAATCTAATCTTTACGGGTCTCAAAGCCCAATTAACATCCAATGTCATTTAATTAAAGTCCAATGGGCTTTCAATTAATTTACAAGGCATGGACTTTGGCAACCAAAGCCCAATAAGGAATCACCATTTTGTCAAAAATCAATTTAGGCCCAATTAAAATTTTAAAGGTCTATTATTATTATATTAGACTTTATGGATATGGTTTTTGGGCCCAATTGGATCCAACCAATTAACCTAAACCAAACTTGGCCCAACCAAGCCCATTAAGCCCAAATACAACTTTATTAGCTCAATTCCAAATTTAGCCCAACCAATTTAATCACAATATTCCAAATATCACAATTAAATTATTTCAAGTGTATTAGCCATAATTAATTATTCAAATTAATATTTCCAAAACACCAATTTACATAATTAATCATGCTTATTATCATCAACACATGTCCAACATTATTGAATCAAAAAATCATATCATTTCCATGTTTATTGGTCACGGCAATTTGGGTTTTTTTGTCCAATTCCGATTTCAATCCAATTGAATCTCAAAACAACATTTCCCAAGTCTTTCAACTCATCCAATGATCAAAAGAACAAAAAATACCATGACTATATTAGGGCATATACATTCGGCCAAGACAACTTTTTAGGCAAAAATTGATCCAATTAATTTTTCATGAAATTGATCATATATAACTCCAAGTTATCCATATATAAACATGCTCAAACAAACAATTTCATCAAAACACGCTCAAATCATTTTAACCCAAATTTTACCCTAAATCAATTTCATGATTAATCAAGGCTCTGATACCATTGTTGGGTTTTCTAGGTCTTCACAAGATCAATTAAGAAATGAAAACATGTGAGTACATCAAAGTAAAGTTGCAGAAATACTCAATTTGATCGGATTTGCGATGCGATGAACACAAAACCTTTGCTCCATGGATGAAGCTTTCGGCCATGCCCAAACTTTGTGCTCCAAGTTTCGGTCAACCCTCCATTGTGTGCTCCAAGCTCCAAGCTTTGTAAATGGTGATTCCATGCTCATGAATGGGTTTCCCTATCACATTGTGAGACTCCATAGATGTGCTAGCACCTTAGAAAAATTGCCACAATTTTCTTCTTTGTTCCTTGCTAGTTTCAGCCAAGCCAAAACTAAGAGAGAGAGTGTGTGTTTCGATCATTTGAAGAAAATGAGAGAGAGAGATGTATTTGTTTCAAAAACAAACTCAAAACTAATACCAAAGTCTCAACCAAAATTTGGTAAAAGCTTTTCCAAAAAGCTAAAATCAATTTTGGAGGCAAAATGGCATTTATTGCCCACAACCACCATATCATGAATAGTGACTGGTTGTCAATCACCAAAAGGTGACTTGACATCCATCACTAAAGTGACAGGTGATGTGACGCGTGGACCGTACTTAAATTCAAAATGCGAGTGGGCCCGCAAACACTTCTGGGCTCGGGTTCGCTAATTCCGAATTAACAAATTTTCCGTTGCAACGTAATTAAATCAAATTTAATTAAATAATTATGCCTAGCAAAATTACTATTCACGTCGCTAACGAATTAATTCTAAATTAACTCGTTCGCCAGAATTAAAATATAATTTTAATTCCGCGTCGAAATCTAATTTCCTTTAATATATCTAATATATTATTTTATCGATTAATTTCAAATTAATCGTTCTCTCTTTAAATAGTATTTTATCACAGATAAAATATCTCCGTAATTAATCCTAGATTAATTTTCTCTCTCTAATAATTAATCCCAGATTAATTATGCTCGAGTCTTACGTCATCGGTGAATCTTCGGGAAGCGACCCATGAGATCCCCGGATATGTTGGCAGTAAATCCGGTCGTCGGACTATCCGAATACGTACGTACCTAGTACTACGTTTTTATTGATTTACATGACATGGTTGGCTTCTAGCAAAGCACCGTGCCTACCCAATTCTCCAGAAATATTCTTAAAGGAATATGTAATCTATATTAGGCATAGTATACGTAGTATTGCGTATTGCGATCCAGTATCAGATGTCACGTGATAGGCCTGGGGCTGGAATTGTGTCTGCCCCGTACGAAGCACATATCCGATCTCTGGTAACTAGTCTCTATTATCGGATAATCATGATCTAGTCATATTATCCCGATGACTGTAGTACTAAGAGTACTAGTTCCGTATCCTACGTGATCATGATCTCCATATGACTGGAGTGATACTTCTTTCTTGACATCACACCCAATACACTACGATTCTCAATATACCCAGAAGAGGCATACACAGAACCGGTTAAAGCCCTGGACGACCAAAACCAAAGCATATTGATTGTCGCAAGTATTAGCGGTGCAAGTCTCAGGTTAAGACCAAATACACCTACCCTGATTTGGACTTCCATAGACACATAGTCATACTACCAATGGAATTCCGTGGGGTCTATCCAGAGCGAAGCTGTTCCCGTACCATTGGTAAACACAACCTCCTATTACACTTGCATAAGTATCCAATACTTAAATATATGAGAACTATGCCATTATGCTCCCATAACACGCACAAGTGTAATACTAGTCTATTCCGCATTATCGATGTCCAATCTCGATAATACTCCGACTATGGATGTATTAATGATTAAACCTTCATGGATTGAGACTGTCTCATAACTTATTAATCCGAAACTAATCATATGGACTTTTATCATTTATATATCTCGGTAATCTAATTACAAATTATAAAAGAGCAATTTCCTTTGCCACATAGTTAATTTGTACAACAACACCATGTTCTGTACAAATAGTGATGCTATGGGTCATAATTGTCCAACACTGTTTTGTAAACAATCTCATCATGGACAAAGTCTTGTGATGGGCATACACGAAAATGGTGAAAGCCTTGTCACTATCAATGGTTTTCTTGTACCTCGGCAATTTCCAAATACTTTCAAGCATGAGGTTTATGGTGTGAGTAGCACATGAACTCCAAAATTTTTTTGGCATCTTCGCCTTCAACAATTTTTCCGCGGCCATATTGTTTGAGGCATTGTCTGTTACAACTTGAACCACATTTTCCACCCCCACTTGTTCAATGCCCGTCATCACATACTCATAAATGTGCTCAGCAGTATGTGCCACATCAGAAATTTCCTTGGAAGAAAGGAAATTGGTACATATTGTGCAATTAACACACAAATTCATTATACTTCTCCTTTTCCTATCACTTCAAGCATCTGTCATGAGAGAACACCCGTTCTCCATCCACTCATTCTCATGTTGTTTAAGGAAATCTTTAACACTTGCAACTCCTCTTTCAATAATGGCTCCCTCAATTCATATTGGCTAGGACCTCTGAAACCCGGTCCAAATTGACCAACTGCTTCCATCATCGCTATCCAATTGTCATTGTCAATAGCATTGAAAGGAATACCGGATTCATACACCCTCTTAGCAACAAATCGCTTGACATTATGTGTCTTTTCTTTAAAAAATGCTTCATTAATATTTTGTTGCCGCATTGTTTTACCATCACTAGCTGAAGAATCAAGAGGGGTTACCACTGTCCACCTATCCAAAGGGCCGCGATGCCGAGGGGGTCTTGAATCTAACCATTCTTCTATTTCACGAATTTCAGCTTCTTCTTCATCGCCCCCAATATTAACTCCTTTCCTTATCTCACTAACATGCTTCTATTTTCTTTTCTTCTTATTCCTTGCCTCTAAAATGGCTTGTCTACACTTCTCTTGATCTTCTTTACTAGACTTTGGACATTTTGCAACATTCCCCTATATATGCCCAATATGTTCTTTCATTCGGTAAACTCCACCGGAAATTTTTTTGAACACAACTTGCATTTCACTTTATTCAAGTTATTCAGATCCACTAAAGCCCCATACTCCCATCCAACATCATTCGAATTCCGTTTAAGAACGAGACTACACTCCGAATTAGAAGCCGCGGAAGAAGAAGCCATGTCCCATAAAAATCAATTAATTTAATAAGCATTAATCATTATTAATAAATTACAATTTAATAACAATAGTAAAATACAAGTATAAAAGATTGAATACCATTAAAGGTGTAGTACCAGAAACCCCATAACTCTCCACATTATCATACAGTGTGTGTGTGACTGTGTCATTATACAATTAGTCTTGGAATCCATCCACCCATTGACAGAACAACAAACCCATTATCCCATACGCCCATAATAAATTGATGGTACTTCCATTACAACAATCCATAGCTCACTTCAAATGTAATCAGAAAATAGTACGAAAAGGGTGGAAACTTTCAAATGGTTGTGCTGAAAAAGATCACGAAGAGGACAATGCAGTTCGTTTTGAATCAACTAATGGCAAAAGGTTTAAGCAGAAATAACGTCATAAGTTGTACGGTCAGTGGGATGGCAATGGGTTATTTAACAATTTAATAGTAATAGAAAATTTCATTAATAAAAAATAGTAATTAAAAAAAATAAAGCAGAGGAAAAAATAGCAAATTTCAAATTTCACTCACTGCTAGAATTAAAAAAAAAATTAAAATAATAAAACATTACCGAGATGAGAGAATTAGAGAAAGCAGAAAACGGTAATTAACTAATTAAATGAAGTTGGAAAAAAAATAAAAATAATTTTTTTCTTACATTATGCGCAGAGGACAGAAAACAGAGGAAAAAAGATGAAGTCAAGGAAGGTGCAGACGTGAATGAAGAAGATGAGAGAAAGCAGAGGCAGACCGAATGAGAAATTAGGGTTATACACGTCTGAGAAATTTTTTTTTATTATAAACCCTGCCCAAAACGACATCGTTTTGGGGGCCTTATAGTAAAAAAAAATCGGTTGATTTCCAAGCAAATCGGCGCCTGGGCACCGATTTCACACCGCCGGTCGATTCGCGCGCCTAGGACGACCGACTCTATCAAAATCACCGCGGCTAGGCTGCGACGAGCGACTACGTGCCGCCTAGGCGGCGCATTTTTGAACACTGGAATAATTTATATCAGATGGATATTAGAAGGGTGAAGGCAATTTTGGAAATTGTTGTAATAAATTTGGAATTTATTTAAATTGGACTTGCATGTCCATCCTATTATCTTCTATTCTCACCAATTCCCCTCAATGTAAATGAGGTTTCTTTATTGTATTATGTAATTGGGTAGAAGTATGAATAGTGCTAGCGGGAGAGAGGAAATAGAGAGATTTGTTATAGGAACAAATTATTATATATCCATCCGCATATCATTATTAATTTTATTCGCGCCTTATTATGCTTTTAGAATGCATGTTTAAGGGTGTATGATGAGACCTAATCAAAGATAATAAATTGGTTGCCAATTTAGGCGAAAAACCCTCACTCAAATATTAAGCGTTTTCCTTCCATTGAGTGGTTCTCTCTCAAGATCCAAGATTGGCATTGATTTGTTGGCCAAAGTCAAGACCATTGTCTATCGCGGATGTGTTTGAACCATCAAAACTTTGTTCTATACCGCATGTCTTAGGTGGTTGTGACTTGTTGGCCAAAGTCAAGGTCACTTCTAGTTCATCGACGTGGATTACGAAGCTTTCCCACTTTCAATAGGTCATGCTTAACTGGAATCATTAAGCTTATTGAGCCAAAGCCAAGGCTTAGTTGATTCAGAGGAAAAGGTTAGGAAATATATATTGGATATATATCTCAGACTTGGAGGTCCACCTACCGGATCTAGGAATTGGATGGGATCCAATTGATCTTAGAGATCAACCTAGTTAAGTTTCATACAGCTTATTGGCCAAAGTCAAGGTTGTGTGTTATTTAACGGGATCCTAGCCCACTAGGAAACTAGGTTTCTCGAGTACTCCATAGAGGGTTAGAGGCTCACCGAAAAATAGTGGGAAGCTAGTATTAAATTTGCAATTTCGTTTAAATACTTGCCAATACGCGCTCTTTTATTTTATTTATCGTTGTTATAAATATATTAGTTGGACTAATATTGAATATTGCTTTCTTTGAACAGTTAGACTGTACAAGACACTACTCCACTTGTAGTTGGTTATATAGTTGGACTATAGTAACCATTACATTTTGAGTGTACCTGAAATCGTTGATTGGATAGTTGGACCATTGCAATCAAGTTGGCTGGAAATATTAGCGTCAGGGACATCATCATGGGCGATAATGTCTTTAACGGCTCCAATTTTCCAGATTGGGAGATGAATCTCAGGATAGTCCTGAGAGCCGAGAAGTTACTCTATGTCTTAGAGAAATCTCTCGGGTATGAGCCCAGAGTTGAGCAAATAGTAGAGCGTGAGCTTTGGAAGACTTATCGTGATGATAACTTTAGTGCTCAATCCATCATTCTTGCCGCAATGACTCCTCAATTTTGTTGTCATAACAAAGGATTGAATCCTTATAGTATGATGTTGAAATTGAAGGATCTTCACAGGTCTATTCTTAGATCTCAGAAGCACGAATTGCACAAGAAGCTCTTTCACTCGTGTATGTCAGAGGGTACGTCTGTCGAGCACTATGTGTCACAAATGATTACTGACATCGAACAACTAAGTCAGCTGGACATAACCTTCGAGGCCGAGACTTCTATAGATTTGATATTACAGTCGTTACTCGAATGTTGGGGGTGAGTTCATCATAAACTATAATATGATGAACCAAGAGAAAACTCTTGGAGAGTTAATGGCGATGCTGAAAGAGGCAAAGCCAGAGTTTCTAAAGGGCAAGAAGCGCGAGGCGCACCTTACTTCGACATCCCAGAATGCCAAGGCTTGGCCGAAGGCTTCTGGGGGTGTGAAGAAAATGAAGAAAAAGGGCAAGGCTAAATCATCACAGTCTTCTAGGAAGACTAAGGAAATATCTTAAGACGTCTGCCTACATTGTGGAAAACATGGTCACTGGAAGTATGACTACCGTGAGTACAAGGCGGAGTTGGAGGAAGTGAAGACGGGCAAGGCTCCGGCTTCAGGTATATTTGTTATAAACATGTCCACTACTGGTTTTAAAAATTAGATTTTTGATTCTGGATGTGGTACTCACATATGTACTGGTGTGCACGATCTGCTGATTTCAGGATACTGGCTTCAGGCGAGATCGACCTACGAGTCAGAAACGGGACGAGAGTTGCTGTTTTGGCCGTTGGGATCTATGTTTTGTATCTGCCCTTGGGGTATGTAATTACATTAGGTGACTGTTAGTTTGTACTTAGTTTGACTAAGGAACATCATCTCTGCATTTTGTTTAACCCGTTGCGGGTGTACCTTTGTATTCTGGAACACTAGGTGTTTTGTATATAAAGATAACATTTTGATATGTACATCAGATGTTAATAATAGTCTTTATATTTTGAATATAAATGAATCTCAAACATATAACATGACAAATAAAAAGCTCAAACTGAGTAAATCATATGGGACTTATTTTTGGCATTATTATCTGGGACACATTAACAAGACTCGTATATCCACTCTTTGGAAGAATGTATCCTTGGGCGGATTTGATTCCAATTCAAATGACGTCTGCGAATCTTGTTTATTAGGCAAAGTGCCTAAAACACCTTTTAGCGGTAAGAGTGTACGTGCCACTGATCTGTTATCCCTCGTTCATGGTGTTGTATATGGGCCCATGTCTAGCCAGGCTAGAAATGAATATGAATACTTCGTAACCTATACGGATGTTGCATCACGTTATGGTTATGTGTATCTTATGAAACACAATTCAGAAACTTTTGATAAATTCAAAGAGTTTCGACACGAAGTAGAAAAACATACCAGCAAAAGTATTAAAACATCACAGTTAGACCGTGGTGGAAAATACTTGAGCAATGAGTTTCTCGATTACTTGAAAGAGTATGGTATTCTTTCACAGTGGACTCCTCCCGGAACACCTCAATTGAGTGGTGTGTCCGAGCGGAGAAACCGAACTTTGTTGGACATGGTAAGGTTAATGATGAGTCGTACTGAGGTATCAATTTCCTTTAGGGGATACGCATTGAACAGTGCAATACTTATTTTGAATAAGGTTCCGTCAAAGTCTGTTGGACAGACTCCATATGAAATATTGACAGGAAAGAAACCGGGTTTCTCATTCCTGAAGATTTGGGTATGTTGGGCATATATTAAACGTTTGGATGGTGCCAAACTAGAACCCAAAATAGGATAAATGCCTATTTGTAATTGGCTATCCTAGGGAAACCAAAGGATATTGTTTCCACAACCCATAAGAGAACGAAATATTTGTTGCTCTCCATGCGGTTTTCCTTAGAGGAATTCCTAAATGCAGTGGTAAGTGGGAGGAAAGTAGAACTCGATGAAAATCAGAGTGATACTGTTCCTGGCACTGATCCCCTCATGGAACATGAACAGTTCATCAGGGATGAGACTGTTCCACAATCTTCTAATACACAAGAACATCGTAGGTCGGAGAGAGTCAGAAAACAACCTTAGAGGTATGGGTTTCTGATCTCACCTCATGTAGATATTAATCTTATTGAGGATAATGAGCCGGCTACGTATGAGGTAGCGATACAAGGTATCGACTCTGCTATATGGCAATGTTCCGTGAAGTCCGAAATGGATTCCATGTACATAACCAAGTTTGGACACTGGTTGATGTACCAGAAGGCATTATGCCTATTGGTAGCAAATGCGTGTTCATGGTGAAGACATACATGGATGGAAATATACAAATGTACAAAGCTAGGCTTGTATCGAAAGGGTATCGTCATCAACATAGTGTCGATTACGACGAAACTTTTTCATCTGTTGCCATGATTAAATCCTTTCGGATAATGCTTGCTAAAGCTGCATATTTCGATTATGAAATATGACAGATGGACATCAAAATCGTTTTCCTTAACGGAAACCTTTTTGAGGATGTTTACATACAACAGCCTGACGGTTTTGTCATGCCAAAACATGCAAACAAGGTTTGCAAGTTAAATCCATCCATTTATGGATTGAAGCAAGCATTACGTTCTTGGAATCAACATTTTGATGAGATCATAATGGTATATGGTTTCATTCAAAACGATGATGATTCTTGTGTATATAAGAAGGTTTTGTGGGAGCGCACTGACAATGATTGTCCTATACGTTGAAGATGTATTGCTTCTTAGCAATGACATTCCCATATTAAAATCGGTGAAAGCTTGGCTTTCATTAAAATTCTCCATGAAATTCTTGGGAGAGGCATCATTTATTCTAGGAATAAGGATCTACTGGGATAGATCTAAAAGTTGTTGGCACTCTCCGAGAACTCGTACATTACAACATAGCATCTCTCTATCTAAGGACATGTGTCCTAAAACTCAAGATGAGAGAGATTCAATGATTCAGATCCTGTTTGCTTATGCAGTAGAATCGATCATGTATGCAATGACATGTAGTGACCTGGTGTCTCATATGCTTTAAGCATCTGCAGTCACAATCAGGCCGATCCAGGTGATGGTCACTGGATTGATGTTAATAACATCCTTAAGTATCTTAGACGAACTAATGATGCTTTCTTAATCTATGGAGATGGAGAAATTGAGGTGATTAGGTTCACCGATGCAAGTTTTCAAACCGATAAAGACGACTGTAAGTCGCAATAAGGGTACATATTTTGTTTGAACAACGGAATAGTGAGCTGGAAATCTTCCAAGTAAGATATTGTTGCCGATTCAACAACAAAAGCGGAATACATTGATGCGGCTGAGGCTGCAAAAGATGCATTTTGGATCTATAAAATTCCTAATTAGATTAGGAGTAGTTCTGTTAGCAGCTGAGCTGGGCTACAACACAGGCTAAAGAATTACGGTCTCATCAATGATCCAAGTATGTACTTCGATGGTTTTAACTAATTCAATAGATCATACATCGTGGTGATGTCAAGATCAAAAGATCGTTATAGATGATAACCTTGCATATCTGCTGATGAAATCGATATCTCAGCAAAAACATGAGCGACCCGTACATAGTTTAGGTGTTGGGCACTTGAGTGATTGGCTATAGGCCAAGTGGGAGATTGTTGGACAATTATGACCCATAGCATCACTATTTGTAAAGAACATGGTGTTCTTGTACAAATTAACTATGTGACAAAGGAAATTACTCTTTTATCATTTTGTAATTGGATTACTTGGATATATAAATGATAAAAGTCTCTATGATTAGTACCAGATTAATAAGATATGAGACAATATTAATCCACGAAAGGTTTAATCATTAAATATCTGTAGTCGTAGTATTATCGAGAATGGACATCGATAATGCGGAATAGGCTAGTATTGCACTTGTGCGCATTATGGAAGCTTAACAACATAGTTCTCATATATTTTAATATAAGATACTTATGCAAGTGTGATCAGAGGTTATGTTAGCTATTGGATCGGGAAAAGCTTCGCTCTGGATAGACCCCTCGGAATCCCATTGATAGTGTGACTATGTGTCAATGGGAATCCGAATCAGGGTAAATGTATTTGGTCTTAACTTGAGACTTGCATCGCTAATACTTGCGACAATCAGTACGCTTTGGTTTTGGTCGTCCGAGGCTTTAACAGGTTCTGTGTACGCCTCTTCTGGGTTTACTGAGAATCGTAGTGTATTGGATGTGATGTCAAGATGGAAGTATCATTTCATTCATATGGAGATAATGATCACGCATTGATACAGAACTAGTACTCTCAAATGCTGCAGCTATCAGGATAGTATGACTAGGTCATGATTATTATATTAAATAGACTAGTTGCTAGTGATCCGATATATGTTTCGTACGGGGCAGACACAATTCCAGTCCCAGGCCTAACATGTGACATCCGATACTGGATCGTAATACGCAATAAATAGTATACTATGCCTGATATAGATTATGTATTCCTTGGGCATGTCTAGGACACTAACAATTACATTAAGGATATGCATTGCAGTTTGCAGTTCAAATCCCTAGAATGAACTAGGTAGTGAGCTATAACTAAACATAGATCTCATCATGTCTAGTAGGGTCTGATTTGTCCTCTTTGCAACACCTTTTTGCTGCGGTGTTCTAGGTGCTGTGAGCTGGGATACTATCCCATGCTCAACTAATAATTCCTCGAAATCTCTGTCAAGGTATTCTCCTCCACGATCTGATCGTAGAGTTTTGATTATTTTACCTAACAGGTTCTCAATCTCAACACGATACTATTTGAACTTTTCAAAAGTATATGACTTGTGCTGCATTAGGTAAACATACCAATATCTAGAATAATCGTCAATGAATGTGATGATGTATTCGTAACCACCTCGGGCTCTTACATTCATCAGTCCACAAACGTCCGAATGTATTAGCTCAAGTGGTTTACTGGCTCTTATACCTTTTCCAGTAAAAGGTCTCTTGGTCATTTTTCCTTCTAAACAGGATTCACAGACTGGTAAAGTTCTGATTTTTAACTAGTTTAAGGCTCCATTTTTTTTATCAATCTGTTTATTCAGTCAAGGTTGATAGGGCCAAGTCTAAGATGCCACAGATATGTGTCATCGTGAGAAATATTTTTCCGTTTAGTTTTAGGTTTCTCAACCTTGAAAATTTCAGTGTTGAGCAGTGACTTATGTGTTAACGGTATTAACACATACAAGTTACTTTCTGAGTTTTCTGTGCATATGGTTAATCCATTTCTACTAATAATAACTAAATTTATATTAAAAGAAACTGAATAACCATCATCCAAATGTTTAGAAACAGAAATCAAATTCCTGCGAAAACCGGGAATGAATAACACATTGTTCAAATTTAAATAACTATTATTTGTAAAATTTAAACTAGAAACTCCCTCTGATTTTGCTGAAATGACATCCCCTGTCCCGAACCTCATGGTGTAGTCACCTTCAGCACACATACAAGTTACTTTCTGAGTTTCATGTGCATATGGTTAATCCATTTCTACTAATAATAACTAAATTTATATTAAAAGAAACTGAATAACCATCATCCAAATGTTTAGAAACAGAAATCAAATTCCTGCGAAAATCAGGAATGAATAACACATTGTTCAAATTTAAATAACTATTATTTGTAAAATTTAAACTAGAAACTCCCTCTGCTTTTGATGAAATGGCATCCCCTATCCCGAACCTCATGGTGTAGTCACCTTCAGCAAGGTCCCTCAATGAGTCAAGTAGCTACAAAGAAGAACAAACATGGTTAGTGGCTCCAGAATCAACAATCCAAGATGATTTATCACCCTCCACTAATAGAGTTTCGATAACGAGTAAATCATATTTACCTGTATCCTTTTTCTCCTTCAGCTCAATAAGGTATTTAGGACAATTCCTTTTCCAATGCCCGCTCTTGTTGCAGTGGAAATACTTTCCCTTGGGCTTGGCACCATTGGAGCCTTTCTTATTTTTCTTCTTCATGGGCTTAGCCTTAGCCTTCCCAGTGCTATTCTTCTTCATCTTTACAGATTTAGAAGAATCGGTAATATTTACCTTAACACTAGAGTTACGAGGATCCACAAGCATGGACTCGTAGTGGGTGAGCTCATTAAGCAGTTGGGTCAAAGTAAAAGTCAACTTGTTCATAACATAGTTGCTTTTAAACTGCAGAAAACTCTTCGAAAGAGTTTCCATAATCATGGTCACCTGGCTACGCTTGTCAATATGAGCTCCATAGGTTTCAGCAGTGTTGAGATAGGTCATCATCCTCAAGATGTACTCTCGGACTGATGTCCCATCCTTCATCTTAGCAGTCATCGCTGAGACCATGGCCTTATGACGTTGACGTTTGAAGGCTGCCCGAACATGCCCTGCAATGACTCCATCATCTAAGATGCTGAAGCCATAGGTTCATGCTTTGCAGCAAGAACCTCAGACATCTCCGCTAGCAAGTAGCAGCAGGCTTTGTCATTTGCTGCGACCTATTTCTGGTAGGTATTGTGCATAGCTTGGCCAGCATTTCTGGCCGGCTCAGGAGGACACTCCTCTGTCATGATAAACTTTAGGTCTTCGCAGACCAGGATATCATTCATGTTACTTTTCCACTTAACATAATTTTCTCATGTTAATTTGTCATTAGAGAGTATTGAAATAATTGGAGAAACCATGGCTGAAAAATGAAATAAACATACATTTAACATTCATTCATCGCATATTAAGATCATCAAAACCATTTTGGTATAAAATTAAACATGATGCATGAACCATGAATAACGAATTAGAAACCTAAGAGAATTACTATGCCACGGAAATCTATCATCCCACAAGTAGGGGTCGCCATAGGGCAGGTCAAGTACTTGCATGATAGATCGTGACAATCTCAATCGATTAATATATGTGGGAATAACTCTTATTCCTATATTAAACAACTACCGTTTGATTCGATCAAGGAATTTTATTAACAGTTAGTTAATTCCTTTGTGAGTGTGACCCGCCGTTTCGGGATTCTTGGACGTAACGAGTGAAGATACATCTAGAATCTCTATCCTTCCGGAATTCAAACCTGATATTGACCTAAAATAGACACCATCTGTAGGGGACGAAAGCAAAGCCGTCTCGAGGCTCCTTTTGAATCTCACATTTTCGGACTAACAACGGAGATCGCGGGATATACTGTCGTATATCCTTCTCCCACTCACTATATTAAGAATAAGGTTTCTATTTATAAAATATCTAATATTTTAATTTAACTAGTGTGAATAAATTTATGGCGGCTAAATCATAACTTTTATTAACTCTAGTACACTATTAGTGACCTAACCAATTTTAACTCTTAAAAATTACATCACTAATTTCCATTAGTCTCTAGTAATTGTATTACTCAATTAAACTAATTTAATTAGAGTGGTATTATTGGTCTATTATATTTTAATTTTTAAAATACTAGAACAATAATTGGTTAAAATTTTTGAATCCTAAAATGGTCAAGATATATATTAAACTATTTAATTAATCTTAGTACGTTATAAAATCCAATGGTACATGGAATTGTATCCCGAGTGCAGACCACATTAACGTCCATTCAGATTCGGCTCTGGAATTTATGTCCGGGTTTCCATCCTATATACCAATGGAATTTATTATACACTAATTAAGCCCAATATATTAGAATTCAAATTTTAAACCATAAAACCAATCAATCCAATTAATTGTTTTTCCATGCATATCATATTCTAATTTAAACATTTTAAAACACATAAAATCATATTTCATGTCTATAAAGATAATGCATCTAAAGCATGTTATGACATGTGAATGCAAGAGTAGGCACCCAAAGATATATGACATGTTATTCAAATAATTCGAATTAAACATACATATAACATAAAAAATATTTTGCATTGACCGGGCTCTTATTTTCCCTATACTAATCTAATTAGTACAAAAAATACCCAAGACATCCCTTGGTCTTCAAATCACGCTCCAGGGTGGTGTTGGCTCCTTTTGCGACTTCGGTGCTCCAGTTTACAACAATTGAAATTTTACAATGGAAAAAAAATACAATATTGTAAACAATGGTCTTATGGCCTTACATCCCAAAAACAAAACCAACATTAAAATAAGATCTGGAAAAATTTACGACCAATGCAAAATCCATTCATCACATGAAAAACAATAACCATTCATCATATGAATATTATTTTGTGCCTACTCATCTAAACATGCAAATGAATATTTATAACTCATATAAACATATTAAAAATAGTAACTTTAAATGAAAAAGAGAAGGGTTAAGAACAATTTTCAACCTTGCTCTCAATGCCAATTTTAGGAAACGCATTCCTTGCGCAACGGAATTGGTTTAGGCACACGGATCAGACTTGAAAATTTTTCCTGCCACTCTCCTTTAATTTCCGAATGCTATTGCCACACCCACTAAAAATTTTCTTCGGTTTTAGACAAAATTCCAACTCCGAAACAGCCGCGGAACAGTCCCCGAACAGTCGGAAAAAAACTAGACTGTTTTGGACCCGATATGCTCACGGTGCATTGCCGAAACAGCCCTGAAAAGTGCGGAAATTGGCTGTGTTTTTGTTCTGATTTTTCACTTGAAAACAGCCCCAATACAGCCCCAAAACACCAACAAATATTCCCCAAAAAAATTGGATTAAAAAGAAACCAAACCGGGTTCCGTTTCACCAAGTAAATGGGCGGCATAGAGCAAAATAATGCCTCACTACCGAGTACAACAAGAATAAGAAGATGATGATTATTTGGTTCAACACCATAAAGTATTCCGAGCTATATCTCCTTACCAACGGAAACTAGTGTGGGCTAGACTCACAAAAACAATCCCTAAACTATTTAGAGATGAATGTCACACAACAACTTTTGTTCTTTTGATTTTTGTTTTCCTTTTGTTTTCCTTTTGTTTTTCTTTTGTTTTCTCAACAACTTGAGAGGATTTGGAGAAGAAGAAGATAGATGCTAGGGTTTAGAGAATGAGAGTTGGCAAAAAGAAAAATCAAATTTTCTTTTATACTTAGGGTTATTAATTTCCAAAATTAACAAACCCTTACCCTCCACTCCATAGCAATATTCGACCATATAGGTTTATTTCTTTTAATTTTGTAACATCAACTTTTATTACTATAATAAAGGGTATGTTACAAAAATAAAAAAGTGTAATTGCCTTTCATAAAGTGTAATTACTAAAACCATTCAAAAGCTTCCAAAAACTATTTTTGGAATCTCAAAAATCATATCCATATTTATTAAATTATATAAATAATATAATTTAATAATATGCAATTAATAATCATCAAATATTTATTAGAACTATATACTAACTTTTTAATACATAGTATCAAGTGTGACAAATCAATATTATTATTCATATTAATAATATTTATACATATGTGAGTATATAATTGGACTATCCAATAATACTAAATCTGCTATAGTATATCGAGCGAGCATTGAGACCAAATGGACCTACGGTTCCAAGCTCCAATAATCTCGAAATATTAATTAAGCTCTTAATTAAATATTTCGAATTATTAGTGCCAGGTTATTCCACTAAAAATCAGAAGTTGCACTCTCGTTGCCGCAGATGATATATTAAGCCGAACCAAGTCAGTGTCCATCGATATAGTCACTACATACGAATTGTCCATTCACGAGTATCTCTTAATTAGAGCCGGGTCATAATGTCCGTTATACCCCTCTAATTATTTATACATTAAGTGCAATTGATTCTCTAATGAACGATTTATTCATAACCATTATGAATTTTAATCTTTTAATTCGTAATAGAAATACTTGAGTGCTCAAACCGTTCAAGTACTGAATCAACCCTTAAAGAATATACTCCTCTACTTCTCGCAAGAAAGAGTGAACTCCATATCTATGTAAAACATTCCCAGCTACACAACAGACTATTCCCCCAAAGTATGTAGCTATTGGTCGGGACTGCTACACCAACCTCACCTTTGTAAATCAAAGGATATAGCCTGCAATGCAGGAGTTCGTAGTACACTCAGAATTAAGATCGATCAATATATGACCATCTAGTAGATCGAAATAATTTTCTTTGTTTAACGGATGTTATAAGAAAGTCATTTCCATCTAGGTCTAGTCCTATATGATCACATCATATAAGATGCCTTCATTCTCATGTCTCTACATGGATGATCCCGGATCAAGGTCGCCATACAAATATAGAATGTACCGCAGCTATAGATAAACCAAAAATAAAGTACCCGTTTTATTTGCTCTCTATGGACTATTTAAGATTTCTAACTTCAGATTTAAATCCTCCTATGTATGACACTCATACACTAAGTCTGAAGGCACATAAGTAATCTAGGGTAATCAAGATAATTTATAATATGCGAAAATTAAAAAAAAAACATTTTGATAAATGAATAACGTATCATTTTATTTCAAAACATATAAAGCCGTCTACATTACATACAACTCCAGGGCATGCATCCCAACAAAAGAATGTATTGTCCCAGGTATGTTTGAAAGACTCACTGAAATGATTAATCATGCTGACGTTTTTATTGCTTTACAGGTGTGGTAGGAATGTTGGAAGAAATATTCACAGTTGCGTTTTGGGCAAACTTGAATATTCACCAAAAACCCATTGGGCTGCTTAATGTTAATGGATTTTTCGATTTTCTTTTTCTATTTATTGAAGATGCCAAAAGAAATGGGTTTATTTCAAAACCAGTAAGAGATATCTTCCTAACTACAAGAACAGCTGATGATTTAATTGATCAACTCTTAGCTTATGAACCAAAAATCAACCATATTCTTTCCAATTGAACTGGTCCGGTAAGGATCGTGGCAAAAAATGTAGAGTAAACTTAGATCTTAATCTGTAGTCTTTAGTCGTAGATGCAATTATCAATTTCACACTAACCAGATGATATCTTCTAAACTCCATTTCTCTTTCCTTTAAACATTGGGGACAATGTCTCATTTTGGTTGGGGGTGAGATAGTTTACTAAATAATTTTCATGTTTCGTTGATGTTTTTAATTAAAAAAAAATTGTTTTTACTTTGTTGTTATTTTGTGAGTAAAAATATATACATATATATGTACACCCAAACTAACAACAAATTGTGACTAACCAAATGGAATTGCTGTTCAGAGGTGGCTGTGCAAGGATTTTTCGCTCCTGAGACGCATCTAAAAATAATTCGTAACAAGTTATTTTTGTTAATTTCTTTTTGAATTATTTAAATTTTTGAATTCTCCATAACATTGATTAAATTTGATCTTCATATGCTCATCTGACAAATATTATCAACAACATGGTAACATATGATCATGGGTGGTAAGTGAAAATTCTATAATATTCAGTTCTCTAGTTTGTTGGAGGTGATGAGTGGTAAATAAATCACTATTTCACACTCCATTGACTTAATATTTTGTTTAGTTTCTTGATTTTTATGAATATTTAGATGTGTTTTGTGTTATTTTATAGATAAATAAAATATCAGGACTCTCTGGAATCAATTCGAGGCCAAAACATCGAAAAATAGACAAAAAGGGCAAAAATGTAAATTTCCTACTAAAATGCGCCGTTTGCTAAAATGCACCGTGCTAAAATGCGCTGTCTGCTAATGTGCGCCAGAATTGCTAACATGCGCCGACCACGTGTCAAAATAAGAGAAGTTTTGCTATCATACGCCTTTGCTAACATGGGTATGCCACATGTCAACATCATAAAACCCTGCTAACGTGCGCCGGACACGTGTCACCATCACATGCTGCCGACATTCATCATTGAAACATGTCATTACTTGCATCATGCTGACATCAGCATCACGACGCGCACACCCTTACGCGTCGTGACGCCAAGCCAATAATTCAGCTAATAATTCTACCGACGCAACGAGTCACCATCTCCGCGAAGCCCGTGCCACGCTTCCAACGTCAACGGTTGCGTGAGTCGCGACGCGAGGTGCCAAGATTTGCCTATAAATTCAGGCCGATTTCATTTGTAAAATCATACTATCTTCTAAGGAATTCTTTAAGAATAGTAAGAAGATTGTATCTTGTTTGTTTATTTACAGCTTTCTGTATTTAATTTTATTTAATTTACGCAATAGTTCTTGCTTTTCTTTACTTTTTAGTTTTTATTTTACTATTTAGCATGAGGAGGTAACTCCCCTCTGCTGGGGTTAAAGGTCAAGCTTTTATTACTAATACTTGGATTAATCTAACTTAATTATAATATATAAACTATTTAAAACCTAACTTAATGGGATACCGCCTTTATGGTCGGTTGGAATTAATAAAATTAATTTTAACTTGACTAAATTGGATACTGCCTTTATGGTCGGTTGGAATTAATTATAAATTTGACTTAATCAGGATAACGCCTATATGGTCGGTTGGTAATTATCACACAAAATTAATATATTATAATAAGGGAGATATCTAAAATAGAAGTAATAAATGTGGATCCTCTAACCCCAATATTTTCTTTATTGTTTTATTTACCTTTTTAATTTCCAGCTTTTACTTTATGTCATTTACTTTATTTAAGCTTTTACTAGTTCTAGATATGCATTATAACTAAATCGTTATCTGGGGTTGTGATGAATTCCAATATCACCGGTTTATAAGGGGTTATTTTACTATTTGGGTAATATAAAGGTTTATTTATTGAGACTTAAGCTTAATACTTCTTGTTAACTGGCCATTAATAAGATTGATTTGGTAAACTTAAAACGAACTTGGAAAAGAGATTTTAGGTTTCAACCTTAAACTCAATAGCTCATGATATTCCTTAAGGATAGATAACCTTAATAGATTTCCTTACAAGATAGGAATATACCTGTCGGGCGGGGGTAGCCATAATTGGAACTTAATCTTAATGAATTCAGGTAACTTGGTTAACATAGGAATATGATTAATTGAGTTATACTGGGTATTTGTATCTGACCATCGGAAGAGGCTTTTGCATAAATTCGTGTTCCAGGTTAGTAAACCAATATATTACACAAACGTGAGATAACCACTTCATCTTTAAAAGATATTGGAACGATTCACAACCCTAGATAGTTTATTAATATTGAATTTGCCCTTAATTTACTTTCGCACTGTTTTATTTATCCGTCTTTAGTTTAAAGTCACCATCCAATCAAACAACCAATATATTAGATATTCGTAAATATTTGGCTTCATAAATTAATAGCTTAGGTATTAAGTCCTTATGAGATCGATACATTTTATACTACTTGAACGATACGTGCGCTTGCGTTATACGTGTATGATTACTCAATAAAGTTTTTGGTGCCGTTGTCGGGGACTTATTTAACTTTCACAATTAAATTTGAGGTTAGATACATTTACCTATGTCTAATTTCTTCTCACTTATTGTTTTTGATTTCTTTTATTTCAGGTTCTCAGTCACTATATGAGAAGAACCAGAAGCTTTGAAATTCGACCGCTTGACCCAGAAATTGAAAGAACCATCCGACAGTTGAGAAGGGAAAGGCGAGAAGGCCAAGAAGCACTCATCAACATGGAACATGAACCTTTGGAGGTTGCACCACCAATTCCCATTCGAGATAGAACTATTCTGGTGGTTGACGGCTTCATTTCCTGTATTGTACTTCCTCCCTTACTAGCAAATGTGTGTTACATCAAAACATGCATTCAAATGATACAGCAATCAGTTCAGTTTGGGGGGAATGCAACTGAAGATCCTAATGCCTACATCAGCAACTTCCTGAAAGTTTGCGGCACTTTCAATTACAACCGAGTGGCTGAAGAAGCAATGAGATTGCGTGTTTTTCCATATTCCTTGAAAGACAGAGCTAAGGGTTGGGTACATTCACTACTAGCAGGTTCCATTACAACTTGGAACACTCTAGCCACCAAATTCCTTGCAAAGTACTTTCCCTCAGCCAGAACTGCAAAGCTGAGGAATGACATCACATCCTTTGTACAACATGACTCGGAATCCCTCTGTGAAGCTTGGGAAAGATACAAGAATTTGCTCTAGAAATGTCATCTCCATGAGATTGCAAAGTGGCTACAAGTCTAAACTTTCTATAATGGACTCTCTGGACTGATGAGAACCACAATTGATGCTGCGGTTGAATGAGCTTTAATGGAAAAATGAGAAGATCAAGTTTGTGACTTAATTGAAGAAATGACCAACAATAATTCTTTGTGGCCAATAAAAAAGAGCATGATCCAACGAATTGCCGGAATTTATGAAGTTGGAGCCAACACGGCAGTGAATGCCAAACTGGATCAGATATGCAAATTCATGGAAACTCTTAGCATGCAAGGCAATATTGGATCCATAAGTTCCCCATATGGAGAAACATCAGAGGCAAACCAACATGAAGAGACGGTGAATTATGTCAATAATTTCAACAGACAAGGAAACAATCCATATTCCAACACCTACAACCCAGGTTGGAGGAATCACCCCAATTTTTCATGGAACAATAATCCAGGGCAAAGAAACAATCCCACCAGGATTCTAACAGCAAAAGAAATGCCAAGAGTATGAAAAAGAACCAAGAATAACAGAAGTGCTGGCCTAGTTGAAAAAGCAAGAAGCAAAATACGATGCCTTAGCAGCTATGGTTCAAAATCAAGTAGCATTGAATCAAAGCCATTCAGCTTCTATTAAAGCACTGGAAAATCAAATGGGAGAATTGGCCAATGCTCAAAGTTACAGACCGCTAGGTAACCTTCCTAGCAAGACAAAACGAAATCCAATGAACAGAGGGAATGAGCAATGTCAAGCCATTTTTTGAAAAACGGTACTGAAATCAACAAAGATGTTGGAATCAAGGCATCCATTGAGGAAGTTCCAAAAGAAGCAGTTCCATAGATGGAGGAAAAAGAAGCAAAGGAAAAGATTAAGAAAGATTCATTCCACCTCCCCATTTTCCACAGCGTCTTCAGAAAAATAAACTGGACAAGCAATTTGCTCAATTCTTAGAGGTCTTCAAAAACCTGCATATCAACATTCAATTTGCAGAAGCGTTGGAAGAAATGCCTAGCTATGTAAAATATTCAAGAAAGACATTCTTTCACGAAAGCGGAGATTGGGAGTTTAGGAGACAATAGCATTGACAGAAGAATGCAGCGCCATCACTCAGAGGAAGCTTCCCCCAAAGTTGAAAGATCCTGGTAGTTTCACTGTCCCATGCACCATTGGAGAACATTACATCGCTAAAGCCTTATGTGATTTAGGTGCAAGTGTTAATTTGATGCCTTTTTCGATTTACAGGAAACTGCAAATTAGAGAAGCAATGCCCACCTCAGTCTCTCTGCAACTTACTGATAGAACGCTCACATTTCCGAGAGGTGTGTTGAAGATGTGCTGGTCAAAGTCGACAAACTTATTCTCTCAGCAGATTTCATTATCATTGACATGGAGGAAGACAAAGATGTACCTATCATCCTCGGGAGACCATTCTTGGCTACAGGTCGAACTGTTATTGATATACAGAAAATAGAACTAACCATGAAAGTACAAGACCAATAAGTAACCTTCAATATTTTCAAAGCCATGAAATTCCCGAGTGATGAAAATGAGGAGAAATGTTTCAGAACTGATGTTGTAGATAATATCATTCAAGATACTGATGCACTACCACTTCCCACGGACAAACTTGAAGCTTGCATCGCCAACATGACTGACAGCGAGCTAGATGAACAAATTCTGGAATGTATCAACTATCTTGACAGACCATTTCGCTTCAAATCAACACCACAGGTGGAAAGTTTGGAACTACCGAAAAAGGAGCGAATCAAGCCCTCGATTGAAGAACCACCACAGTTGGAACTGAAGTTACTTTTGAGCCATCTCAGGTATGTATTCTTAGGAAATTCTCCTGAATTACCTGTGATTATTTCTTCGTCGCTAACATTGGAGCAGGAAGATAAGTTGCTGAGAGTTTTACGAGAACACAAGAAAGCCATTGGCTGGACTATAGCAGACATTCGAGGCATTAGTCCATCATTTTGCATGCACAATATTCTGATGAACGACAAATAAAAAGCCACAGTGGAACATCAACGGCGACTAAATCCAATCATGAATGAGGTCGTGAAGAAAGAAATTATCAAATGGTTGTATGCTGGCATCATTTACCCCATCTCTGACAGCACGTGGGTGAGTTCTATGCAGTGTGTGCCAAAGAAAAGAGGAATTACTGTAGTCACAAAAGAAAAGAATGAGCTGATTCCAACAAGAACGGTGATTGGATGAAGAGTATGCATGGACTACCAGAAGCTGAACAAAGCAACAAGGAAATATCATTTTCCACTGCCATTCATTGAACATATGCTAGAAAGATTGGCAGGACATGAGTTCTTTTATTTTCTGGACGGATACTCGGGGTATAATCAGATTACAATCACCCCAAAAGATGAGGAGAAAACCACTTTTACATGTCTGTATGGTACTTTCACTTTCCGTAGAATGCCATTTGGACTATGTAATGCTCCAGCCATATTTCAGCATTGTATGATGGCCATCTTTTCAGATATGCTAAAACAAAGTATGGAGGTTTTCATGGATTATTTTTCTGTGTTTGGAGACTCGTTCGACCATTGTTTGCAAAATCAGGAAAAAATGTTACAAATGTGTGAAGATACCAACCTGTACTCAACTGGGAGAAATGCCACTTCATGGTGCAGGAAGGCATCATCGTGGGACATCGGATTTCAAAAAATAGAATTGAGGTAGTCAAAGAAAAGATCAAGACATTTGAAAACTATTTCCACCAACAACCGTAAAAAGGATTCAGAGTTTTCTCGGACATGCAGGCTTTTACAGGAGATTTATCAAAGACTTCTCCAAGATTGCAAAACCTTTGTGCAACCTGCTAGAGAAAGATGTGCCTTTTAACTTTACAAAATAATGTCACGAAGATTTTGAAATCTTGAAACAGACGCTGATCACTGCTCCCATCATAGTAGCACCAGACTGGACCCTTCCGTTTGAGGTTACGTGCGATGCTAGTGACTTTACTGTAGGTGCAATTTTGGGACAACGCAAAGCAAAGATTTTCCATACCATTTACTACTCCAGCAGAACTCTGAATGAAGCTCAACTCAACTATACAACCACTGAAAAGAAGTTGCTCACAGTTGTGTTTGCTTTTGATAAAATCTGCTCCTATCTGATGGGTCCCAAAGTGGTGGTCTACACAGATCATTCAACTATTAAATACCTGATCACGAAGAAAGATGCCAAACCCAAGTTGATCTGTTGGGTACTTCTACTGTAAAAATTTGACGTGGAGATCCGAGACAGGAAAGTAACAGAAAACCAAGTGGCAGATCACTTATCGAGGCTCGAGAATGGAGAAACAGCTGGCAATGAACTGAAAATCAAAGAAACTTTTCCAGATGAAAAATTGTTTGCCATGAAACAACATGATGTCCCTTGGTATGCTGACTATGTAAACTACATAGTATCGGGAAAATGGCCATTGGAATGGACATATCAGCAACTGAAGAAATTCTTCAAGGAAGTCAAACATTATGTCTGGGATGAGCCGTACCTATTTAAATTATGTGCTGATCAATTACTAAGACGTTGCATTCCACAAGAGGAGGTCAATAGTGTCCTACATCATTGTCATTCATCACCATATGGTGGACACTTCAGCGGAGATAAAACTGCAGCTAAATTCCTACAATCAGGTTAGTTCTGGCCCACTATGTTTAAAGATGCTTACTTAATTTCTCTTCAATGTGACAGTTGCCAGAGAACGAGAAATATTTCGAGGAGAAATGAATGACCTCTGTAAAACATACTGGAAGTGGAGATATTTGATGTACGAGGGATTGATTTTATGGGACCCTTTGTTCCATCATTCGAAAACATGTACATACTAGTTGCAGTAGACTACGTCTCCAAATGGGTTGAAGCAATTGCAGTGCCATCAAATGATTAAAAAGTGGTGATAAAATTCCTTAAAAAGAATATTTTCAATCGCTTCGGAACACCTCGGGCAATTATCAGTGATGAAGGCACACATTTCTACAACAGATTTTTCGATGCACTTCTATCCAAATACGGAGTTAGTCATAAAGTTTCCACTGCTTACCATCCACAGTAAAATGGACAGGTTGAAGTTTCAAACAAGGAGATCAAAAGAATCTTGGAGATAAATTTTGGATCAACAAGGAAGGACTGGTCTGAAAAACTGGATGACGCATTATGGGCCTACCGGACAGCTTACAAGACACTCATTGGTATGTCCCCATATCGAATGGTGTTTGGAAAAGCTTGCCATCTGCCAGTGGAGCTTGAACACAAAGTGTATTGGGCACTGAAGAAGTTAAATCTCGATCTACAAGCAGCATGATAGAAACGGCTACACCAACTTAACGAATTGGAGGAATTTCGCCTACATGCTTATGAGAATTCCAAACTGTACAAAGAAAAGACCAAGAAATGCATGATAAAAAAATAGTGCGCAGACAACTTGAGCCATGGAAACAGGTGTTATACGATTCACGGTTAAAACCTTTCCCTGGAAAGCTGAAATCAAAGTGGTCAGGTCCATTTGTGATTACTCAGGTGTTACTCTACAGAGTTGTTGAGATATACAACCCCAAATCCAACAATACATTCAGGATAAATAGCCAGTGTGTCAAGTATTATTGGGGAGAATCATTTTAGCGACAAAAAGAAAGTGTCACACTCTCAGATCCAACCTAACGTTCGGGCATTCATGTCTACCTGACGACGTTAAACTTAGCGCTAGCAGGGAGGCAACCCATGCAATTTTTGTATATATTTAGATTTGGTGTGTTTTATTTTTGTGTGTTTTATTTTTGTAGGTAAAGTCATCTCAGGATGGAGGACATTCTCGCAAATCTTCACAAGCAATTTCCTTCTCTCCCTTAAAACTCTTTGATGAAATTCTACAAAGCTCGCTTGGAACGAATAAGACTGTTGATTATCAAAGTTATTCCTAATGATATTCGTTGGATTATTGAAGCAGGGGTCCGATTGGCAGGTGAGTCCTCTTACTATTTTATTTCACATCTGCCTGGTTTAGGAAAAAAACACCTATGCTAAAAAAAGAAGAGCTAAAAAGATGAGTGTTTGCTATAAATGTGCTCGTATGACATGTAATACTTATTGTCGTTCTTTAGGAATGGTGTCTGATAACCGTGAAGATAAAATTAAATTCATTAAGGATGGCTTGAGTAAGGAGTCTTTAGATGACATATCATTGACTCTTGAGACGCATTCCAGTGGATATGTATATCACACAATTCAAATGTTATATACACAATTTCGTAAATAAATACAACATTTAAGTCTCGGGAATCTGACTCTAAAATACCCTGTTTGCCAATTTATAAGAAAATTAGATGAGAAACTTGTCCCTGATGCATAAACGTCATTCAAGCCGTTACTTCTTGTAAATATTATTTTCTCTTGGTCTTTATCTAATAATTATGATTTGTATTGTTATTTTCTCCGACAGGATCCAAACTTTTTGACTTTCACGATATATTTTACTGTTTAACTGATAATTATCATCTGGAAGGTACTAGTGCTATTATTACTCACCCTTTTTTCAGGTGTTATAAATTCAACTCATCATTGCACTTTTGAAGGCATCTAGATTTGAGAAAGAAACACATAAAAAATGGAAGCTACTTCAAGAAGACGAGTTGTAAACATCTGTGTATTTTACGGTACTAGTGTTTGTTCTAAACCAGAATTCGTAGCGGCAGCACATGAATTGGATTGAGTCATTGCTGAGAGGAATATACACTTAGTATATGGCAGTGGCAATCGTGGACTAATGAGGATCATTTCAAAGGTTGTACAGGAATGAGGTAGTCAAATTTTTGGAATCATCCCAAAACCTTTGGCAGAGGCTAATCTTATAGGACCATTATACGGAGAGGAACTAATCGTACCAAATATGTCTGAATGACTAGTGGAAATGATTAACCGTGCTGAAGCTTTTCTTACTTTACCAGGTGGCTTGGGTAAGATGGAGGAAATTTTTACAGTGATATCTTGGGCGAACTTGAACATACACCAGAAACCAATTGGACTATTTAATGCTGATGTATTTTATGATTTTCTTTGTGTGTTTGTTGATGATGCCCGAAGAAACGGATTCGTGTCAAAACCTGTAAAAGAAATCATTTTCACTGCCAGAATTGCCCGTGATTTAATTGACCAAATTTTATCATTTGAACCACAAATTGACCCTATCATTTCCAAGATAAACTGGAATGATAATGATAATGGTAAGAAGCGTCGGATAAATTTGGATCTTAACCTTTAATTTTCTTTTTCGATGTAGAATTTCAGCTAACCAAGTATTGTTTTCTAAACTCTTCTTCTACTTATAAGACATTAGGGACAATGTCTCATTTAGGTTTGGGGGAGGGGAATAGTTGACTAGTACAATATTTTTATTGTGTTATTTTTATATTATTTTTAGTCAAAAATTTTCAAAAAAATTCAAAACAAATTAAAAAATTTACATAAAAAAATAGTTTATTTTTGTGTCTTTAATTTGACTAATCAGGTGAAATTGGTGTGAGATAGTTGTGTAAGGTAACAAGTTAATTTTTGTAACAAGTTAATTTTTGTTTATTTTCTTTTGAATTATTTAATTTGTGAATTCTCCATAAAACCTATTAAATTGGATCTTCACATGCTCAGTTGATAGGTATTATCAATATGCATGGTAACATACGGACTTGAGTATTAATTGAAAAGTTTGTAATATTCAGTGCTCTAGTTTAATTGGAGGAAGCATCTAAAAAAGCGATGGAATAAAATTAAAAAAAAAAACGTTTGAGATCCGAGTGATTAAGTCTGTAGGGGTGTTTTAACACCTAGTGCCCTAAAACCAACAGATTTGGGAGTCACTGACCCAAAGCTCGCTACATGGATTGAAGAGGTTATAGAAAAAAATATATTTATCTGAAATCCGTGTAATTAAGTCTGTAAGGGTGTCTTAACACCTAGTGCTCTAAAACCAACTGGTTTGGGAGTCATTGGCCCAAAACTCGCTACATGGATGGAAGATATTGTATAAAAATAAATAATAATAAAAAAATCAGAAAAATATTCCATTGCTAAAAAAAGTGTGAATTCTGATATAACTTTAGGACAAAAATATTACTCTCTTTTCAACTACACTTGTGAATATTGTGGGCACAATGAGTTGATTAATATTTTGTTGATTGTGTACATGAAGAATGGTAAAAATAATCGGAGAATTTACTTATTTGGTAATTTAGAAAGAAAGAAAACAACTACTAACTTGGACAAGAAGTTTCACTTGTTTAGTCACTAACTTATTTATTCTCTTTTCTCTTGTCTTTTTGCTTTTGTGTGCATTAGTTTATGGGTACCATTGCTGTAAGCCCTCACGAGACTACAACTCGTCCACTAGAGACACCTGGGGGTTTAAAGGCTTGTTGCATATGCTAAATGCAACCGTGATCCCTACGAAAGTGGCTTAGTTTAATTTTATTTTAAAGACATTTATGTTGTTGTTTTGTTCGAGGACTAGCAAAAATGTTAGGTTTGGGGGTGTGATGAGTGGTAAATAGATCACTATTTCCCACTTCATTGACTTAATACTTTGTATAGTTTCTTACGTTTTGTGAATATTTTGATGTGTTTTGTGTTATTTTGTAGATAAATAAAATAACAAGACTCTCTGGAATCAATTCGGGGCCAAAATAGCGAAAAACGGTCAAAAAAGGTAAAAATGTATATTTCCTGCTAAAATACATCGTTTGCTAAAATACGCGTGCTAAAATGCGCCGTCTCTTAACGTACACCGGAATTGCTACCATGCGCCGGCCACGTGTCAAAATAAGAGAAGTTTTACTATCATGCACCTTTGCTAACATACGCCTGCAATGTGTCAACATCACAGCAAATCTGCTAACGTGCGCCGGACGCGTGTCACCATCACATGTTGCCGACACTTATCATTGAAACATGTCATTGCTTGAGTCATGCTGACGTTAGCATCACGACGCGCACACCCTTACGTGTCGCGACACCAAGCCAATAATTCAGGTCATAATTCTGCTGACACCACGAGTCACCATCTCCGGGAAGCTCGTGCCAAGATTTGCCTATAAATTCAGGCCGATTTCATTTGTAAAATCATACTTTCTGCTAAGGAATTCCTTAAGAATACTAAGAAGATTGTATCTCGTTTGATTATTTACAGCTTTCTATATTTAATTTTATTTAATTTACGTAATAGTTCTTTATTTTCTTTACTTTTTAGTTTTTATTTTACTATTCAGCATGAGGAGGCAACTCCCCTCTGCTAGGGTTAAAGGTCAAGCTTTTATTACTAATATTTAGATTAATCTCCCTTAATTATAATATATAAACTATTTAAAACCTGACTTAATGAGATACCGCCATTATGGTCGGTTGGACTTAATAAAATTGATTTTAACCTGACTAAATTGGATACCGTCTTTCTGGTCAGTTGGAATTAATTATAAATTTGACTTAATTAAGATACCTTCTATATGATCGGTTGGTAATTATCACGCAAAGTTAATATATTTAATAGGGGAGATATCTAAAATAGAAGTAATAAAAGTGGATCCGCTAACCCCAACATATTTTTATTGTTTTATTTACCTTTTTAATTTCCAGCTTTTACTTTATGTCATTTACTTTATTTAAGCTTTTACTAGTCATAGATATGTGTTGTAACTAAACCCGTTATAAGAGATTTTAGGTTTCAACCTTAGACTTAATAGCTCACGATCTACGTTAATGATAGATAACCCTTAATAGATTTCCTTACAGTATAGGAATATACCTGTCGGGCAGGGGTAACCATAATTGGAACTTAATCTTAATGAACTCAGGTAACTTAGTTAACATAGGAATATGACTAATTGGGTTATACTGGGTATTTGCATCTGACCATCGGAAGAGGCTTTTGCATAAATTCATGTTACAGGTTAATAAACCAATATATTACACAAACGTGAGATAACCACTTCATCTTTAAAAGATATTGGAATGATTCACAACCCTAGATAGTTTCTTAATATTGAATTTTCCCTTAATTTACTTTCGCACTGTTTTATTTATTCATCTTTAGTTTAAAGTCACCATCCAATCAAACAACCAATATATTATATACTCGTAAATATTTGGCTTCATAAATTAATAGCTTAGGTATTAAGTCCTCATGGGATCGATACATTTTATACTACTTGTATGATATGTGCGCTTGCGTTATACGTGTGTGATAATGTCGGTCAGGAGGTAACACCTTAAGGCAATGAAATTTATGTTAAAAAAAAACTAATAAAGTTTTTACTTAGTAACTAGACTCGTTTGGGAATCACTGGCCCAAAACTGTTTACAAGGGTTAAAAATAAAGCTTAAAGAAATCAAACACCTTTATATATATATATATATATATATATATATATATTTCTGAGATCCAAAGAATTAAGTTCGTAGGGATGTCTTAACACCTAGTACCCTAAAACCAACTGGTTTGGGAGTCACTGTCCCAAAGCTCAATACAAGGATTGAAGATATATTTGTAAATAAACTTTTATTGCCAAAGGGTGCGAACTCTAATATAATTTTAGGACAAAAATATTACTCTCTTTTCAAAAAATACTTGTGAATATTGTGGGTACAATCAATTGATTAATACATTATTTTATGAGTGTATGGAAGAATGGTAAAAAGAACAATAGAATTTATTTATTTGATCATTTAGAAAGAAAGAAAACAATTGTTAACTTGGATAAGAATTTTTCTTTTAGTTTTTGCTTGAATTACTAGGGACTAGTAATAAGCTGGTTGAGGGGTGAGATAAACACTAAAAAGTGCATATTTATTATACGAAAAATTAATCATTTAACACTCATAGTTTCACTGATCCCCTTAATTTGGCACATCTGTGAAATAATATTTTGCATTATATTTTGTATATTTTTATTGTGTATTTTTTGTTATTTTGTAGGTAAATTACTATTCGGAAGCTTGACAGGAAAAACCAGACTTGGAAAAGGGAAAAAATGAAAATCAACAGGCCCGTCGCGACGCTCAAGTACTTAGCGTCGTGACGCTCCCATGAAGACAAAGACATCACAGTCATCGCTATCGCGTTGAGACATGCAGGACTTTAGCGTCGTGACGCCCTCATCTTCTAACACGTGTCTATAGCTGGCATCTGCGTCGCGACGCTCAAAGCTTGAGCATCGCGACGCGTGGACGAAATTTTGCCTATAAATTGAAGCTTCCGGCAGAAGAAATTTTCAGACTTTCTTTCCGAATTCTCTATAGATTTTTGGGGAGAGAGTGTATTGTGTGTTTATTTATTTAAGCTTTCTGTAATGTCTTTTTCTTTCAGTAATAAAATTACGAGTGTTTTTATTTACAAAATGAGTAGCTAATTTATTTTTACTGGGGTAAAGGATGAAGCTTTTATAATGAAAAATTAGATCAATATTGCTTATATTAGAATAAATAAATTGAAATCTAATGATTAAAAATTGATTTAAATATGGATTAGTTATTGACATATCTTGCTACCGCCTATATGACTGATTTTATATGGCTACCGCCTATATTTTTGGTTTTACATGTTTTGGCATAACTAAGTACCTAATTGGACTTGTTATCGACATAAACGAACACCAACTATATGGTTGGTTTTATATGTTTTGGCATAATTAATTCCTGAGATAAATTAATTGGGTAATAATGACAATTTATATATTATAATAAAGCGAGATTTCTAGATTTGAATTATTAAAAGTGGATCCCCTAACTCCTGCATTTTATTTTATTATTGCTTGTTGACCTAAAAGTTTCCAACTACTTCAACAAATCAAACATTTTTTTTCTTTTCGCTCTACTTATCATTCCATTTTACTAAATCTATTTCCTATGGATCGATCCCGGACTTACCAGATTATTTTATTACTTCATTGACAGTAAAGAACCACTTTTTGAGCATGTCAGCTATCACACTCGAGTTCTCAAAGCATACACAACTCCCTAAACACTAGTCAACCGCCCTCATGGCAATCTATGAAGGTCAAGGTAACTCACTATATTACTCTTCCCTTTTTTTTCCGCTCGTCATCATTATTGACTTGAACATCGCAGTGCCTACATCATCTACCACACTGGTAGGTATTTACTCCATGCTCATTTGTCTTTGTATTGCAGGATCGCTTGTGCCCCATTATTAAAAATTCTCGATTGTAGGCCAAAGGTGAAATTCAGCGTCTATAATTTGGCACCCATCATGGGGTCCCGACGATTCATAGTAAGCAAATCACATCCAGTCTACGACTTGAATTAAAAACCATCCATGACTTTTGAAAACGAAAATACTTCAGACACCATGTTTGCTCAACTACATGCTCTACAAGAAGGATCGTGGGCATTGGAATGAGAAAACATCACAAAGTGAAGTGTAACCATCACTCTCCAAAGGTAGTTAGAGTATGTGGCCTCAACCTTTCAACACTGTGAACTCCACAATCATTCAAATAACCCCATCCTCCAGACCAATCGTGTGGGGAATTTAAAAGATGCTACAGATCACAATCATCCCCCAAAGATGTTAGCCAACCCAAAAACCATTTCCATGTAACACTGCTGCCAGTTACCCATATCGTTGGCGGTGAGCCCTCACACCATGCGCTCCCTCTTGGACCATAGATAAAGGTGATACCTCCATTTCTCAGTCAGATGCTTCATCAAGTATTTTCCCATTGTGTTAGGCATCAACTAAGAAGGAGCCACCCATAGTTGAATATCCATTGGACAGTTCATCAACACCATCAGCCCTAGCCGACTCATATGATGTGCTGGCAATATATCTCAATAAGGGTGTCATTTAATACAATTAGACCATGGAAAAGAAGAGTCAAAGACCACCTATTATCGCCTATGGGACATCATAGCTTCCTAAACAAGTATTCATTAGGTACTTGAAAAAAATTGACCTTCACAAAACTCCAACTTATAGAGAAACCCATTTGCTCCAATCGACCTATTTGGACCATCACCTGGCTCAACCGACATACGTATCCCTATCGGCATGTGAATACTCTCATAGACCTCCAGCATACCCAATCGACCAAGAAGCATTCTCTAGGAGTTTCATTTTCTCCAGACGACGTGAAAAGATTATCATCTTTTCATGATGACATGAAAGGATTTTCATCTACTCTATATGACATGGATGAATTGTCACCTACTCCAGACTACATGGAAGTATTTTCATCCCCTCTAGACGATATATATGGATTGTCATCTACTCCAAACTACATGGAAGGATTTTTCATCTTCTCTAGATGATGTGGAAGGATTGTCATTTTCTCCAGATGACATAAAATGATTATCATATTTTCTAGACGACATAGAAGGATTGTCTTCAACTCTAGGCGACATGAATGGATTGTTATCTACTTTAGACTATATAGAACGATTATCATCTCCTCCAGATGACATAGAAGGATTTTCATCTCTTCCAAACGTCATAGAAAGATTGTCATATTCCCAAAACAACATGAAAGGATTTTTATCTCCTCTAGATGATATGAAATGATTGTCCTATTCTCCGGACAACATGGATGGATTATCATATACTCCAGACTACATGAAAAGATTTTCATCTTCTCTAGATGACGTGGAAGGATTATCATCTTCTCCAGACGATATAGAAGGATTATCATCTTCTATAGACAATATGAAAGGATTGTCATCTTCTACAAACGACATGGATGGATTGTTATATACTCCAGACTAAATATAAAGATTATTATCTCCTCCAGATGACATGGAAGGATTGTCATATTCTCTATATGACAAGAAAAGATTGTCATCTTCTCTAAACGACATGGATAAATTACCATCAACTCCCGACGACATGAAATGATAGTTATATTCCCCATATGACATGGATGGATTGACATCAACTCCAGACTATATAAGAAGACCTTCATCAAGTCTAATGGAGTGAAGACTCTCATGGACCTTCATCAGGTCTAGTAAAGTGAAGATTCTCATTGATGTTCATCAGGTCTAGTGGAGTGAAGACTCTCATGTACCTTTATCAGGTCTAGTGAAGTGAAGGCTCTCATGTACCTTCATCGGGTCTAATGGAGTGAAGACTCTCATGGACCTCGATCGGGTCTAGTGGAGTGAAGACTCTCATGGACCTCGATCGGGTCTAGTGGAGTGAAGACTCTCATGGACCTTCATCAAGTCTAGTTGAGTAAATACCCATATGGACCATCATCAGGTCTAGTGGAGTGAAGTCTCTCATGGACCTTCATCACGGCCAGCCGACCAAAGTCTCATGAAGCTTCATTAGGTCCAGTGGATTGTGGATTCCCATAGCTTCATCAGGTCTAGTGGAGTGAAGACTTTCATGGACCTATATAAGGTCTAATGGAATTAAGGATGAAAAAATACAGATCTGGACCCGTGTCTGGACGGACCTGGATCAGGATCCACAAATATTTCAGATGTCCCGAGTCCGGATGCGGAACTGGGAAAATTCATCCGGGTCCGGACTTGGGTATACTCGGAATGGATCCGGGTATACCCGGTCCGGATCCAGGAATCTGCATCTTCCTCGTTCCTCCACTATTTATTTTAAGCTCCAATGTTACAAGAACATTATACAAACTACAAATTCCTACCTCAAGATCAATTTTCATTCAAGCATGATAAATTCAACACATAAGCATGATAAACGGTGAAGTTGAAGAATGAAGATTGATGGTGGGTGGTGGGCTGGTGGCTGAGAGGCGAGGTGAGAGCGTGAAGAATGATGAACTGATTAGAGAATTAGGGATTTTCATTTTCTTTTATACTTCATTTTTTTAATTTAACTAGGACCCGGGTACTCGGAATCATCCAGACCCGTATCCGGACCCTGTTAAATTTGGTTATTAAATATAAAGACACGGGTCTGTAAATTGTTTTTGCCAATCTGGGTCTTACCGGACCTGGATCCATCCAGGCCGAGTCCAGATCTTATTGACACCCCTAAATGGAATGAAGTCGCACATGGACCTTCATCATGTCCAGTCGATCAAAGTCTCATGAACCTTCATCAGGTCCAGTGGAGTGAAGACTCTCATGGACCTTCATCGGGTCTAGTGGAGTGAAGTCTCTCATGGACCTTCGTCAAATCAAGTCGACCAAAGTCTCATGTGTTGGGGTAAATGTGGAACCCCTAGAGTTGAATCGGTACCCTACGCAGTGGAAGTATGACTAACCCGTGGATATATAGCATGAGTGTATTATTAAAATATTTTAATGAAATACTATAATCCATTACGAATATTTAGGGAAAAATCGGAGTTTCGAAAAAACAAAAAGGGAGAAAATCGAAAAAAACACGTGTCGTCCGGGACTAGCAGGCTGCTTGCACAGCCAGCGTACTACACATACTGTTGCCCTGTGCATAACATGCTGAGCAGCTGCGCACTGCACGTGCTACGCTGCACTGTAACACATCTCACACACATCAATGTTTGTTGTTTAAGATATGTTGTGTTTGATTTTGAAATTAAATTATTTTGGGTGTTTTTAAAATGTGTTTAAGGGTTTTAATATATATATATACATTTCTTTAAATCAAAATAGATTATAGAATCCCACAATGAAATGACTCATGAACGATTATAGGTCAACTAGATATGGTCAAGTGATTCTAGAATGATAGTCTTAGCTCCAAGCTATTATCTAGAGTTCCAAACTCTAATTTTATATCTATGTCTAACATAAATATTTTGACCCAATTACAAGCATATTATGTCTATACTTTCAAAGCATCCTAACACAATTAATTAGCCTAATTTCAATATCAAGCTATGTTATTATATATCTAATACATAATTCATCACTATATATCTCACTAATGAAATAGATAGCTTTGGAGAATATCAAACTTACCTAACAAGGTTGATTCAAATATCCAATCTACTTCTCCTTGTTGAAATATTGTGGAGAAATTTCCAAGTTAGCAAGCTTGACTCCAAGATCCAATCTTGATTCCAATGCTAGCAAGCTTCATTCCAAGATCCAATCTTGATTTCTCATAGTTGAAATATTGTAGAGATCTTCCAAAGCTTCTCTAAACACTTCACTAACTTAGACTAATTTCTATAGCTCTTGCTTGTTTTTAGTTTTCTCAAGGTTAGTTAAGACCTTGCTCAAGCTTGCTGTTTATAGTAAATTTTTTGTAATTTTTAATTAATAAAAGTCATAATCAAATATTAGGTAGGCTTTATTCAATATGTAAAATTAGGTATTACTAATTCCATTTGTCTACCACATTTATTTAATCCAATTAAATCAAGACAAATTTTAATGGATTAATTCAATATTTTCCACTTTGATTTAATCCAATTAAATCAAGCCAAACACACCCATGACTAAATTTTTATAATTACCAAAATATCCTCTAATGGTAGAGATATTTATGAAATTACAACAAAGCCCTTGTGTAATTTTTGGATTAATCCAATTAATCCAATTGGGTCAAAGTAAATAATCAATGTTATCTATTAATATTTAATTATCTTAGTTGATAATTACAATATCAAATATTATTTATTATAAAAAAATATCGGCTACCCAAGTGCTCAACGATTACACTTCATATTGTGTGACTCTAAGTCCAGACACGTTTGTCATATAAGCCTTGCTTATTTGTACGTAATTCGACCACCTCTGAATTCGTGAAGAACACAAACGACCTTTCTGAACTATACAACTCGTGGTCATCACATATGTTTAATAATCTCTCTATCGTAGGTTATTCGCGTTGTGCTTAGGAAACATAGATTACACTGTTAAGTTTTCAAGCCGCACATCTTATGTCGACATGTCAACGATTCTTTACAACTAATCATATACCATTTCTTACACATGCGATCCACCCTAGGTGATCTACTTTGGCCAAAGTCTTAAGAATCGTGACTTACTCACATGGATACCTAAACCATATAGTACACAAGCGGGCCGACGGATCCTATTTTGATACAAACTTGATTAACGGGTGCATCAGTCTATACCCAAAGGACATCTAGAAGCCAGACCATGAAAGGTTTCTGACATACATGAGATCTAAGTGTGGATGATCTCACACAAAATCAATGTTATCCTATCGTCAAAGGATCACATATGTTACATGACTCGATGAGATTCCTATGGACGGTGGTGTGTACTTCCAACTATTAGGAATCACATGTGAGTCATTCAGTATTCGCTCCAACGAATACCCACATGTCAATACGAGCTTCCAAAGCTCATGGTACATCGGGTTAAATCATTGGAACACCAATTCCAATATACAACATGTGATAGTCTTATAGGTTCTAGGAATTCAACCGTATTACAAAACCAATGACTGAATATTTACTTTAAGAATAGTTTATAATAGTAATATTATCCCAATGTCGGACCACCTAGTGTCCAATATTACTACAAGACTACTATAAGGTCGATGCCATTCTTTTCATATTTATACATCAATCTAATATGTATAATGACCTTATCATTAATAAGGTTTGAAATGAAAATACAGATATTTTATTAATAAATAATAAAATATATAATAAATTATTCGTATTGGCGCTCCAAACACCAACTCCAACAAAATCCCACTTGCTTAGTGCCAATCCATATGGTATCGTAGTCCCATCTCCTCCACATATTTATCGAATAACTTAGTAGGTAAGACCTTAGTAAGCGGGTATGCTATATTGTATAGTCCTTGAACATTCAAGACTATTATGTCTTTTCGTTCAATAATCTCTCTAATCACGTGATATTTTCTTTTCATGTGTTAGACTTGGAATGCGCCCTCGGCTCCTTAGCTTGCGCAATGGATCCGCTATTATCATAGTACAATGGGATCGAATCTATAATACTAGGCACAATGCCAAGTTCTGTGATAAAATTTCTAATCCAAACAACTTCTTTAGCAGCTTCTGAAGCCGCTATATATCCTACATCAGTAGTGGAATCGATTTTCAAGCCTTGCTTTAAAGATCACCAACTAATCACACCGCCATTAAGGGTAAATATGTATCCGGATCCAGACTTTCTATCATCTGGATCTCCCTGGAAGTCGTGTATGTATAACCATTAACTTGTGGCTTATCTTCTCCATATATGAGAAACTTATCCTTAGTACCTTAGAGATATTTCAGGATATGTTTCATGACCGTCCAATGATCATTACCCGGATCTGATTGATATCGGCTAGTCACACTGATGCCAAAACTGATGTCAGGTATCATACATAACATAGCATACACAATACTTCCACATAAGGCAAGTGTATATTTATTGTCTTACAGTTGGTAAAATTTTACCTTTCTAATATTTTATCTATATGCGTGGATTACGACTAGGGGTGGCAATTTGGGTCAGGATTCGTTTATTCGTTCGATTCGATTCGCTTTAAAGCAAATACGGGTTTGAAAAAATTGATTCGTTTAATAAATGGGTCAATTCGATTCGATTCGTTTATTAAACGAATCGAATATGAATTTAAGCTCATTGATTCATTTATTCGTTTAAGATTCGTTTTATTATTTTTATTTACTAGTTCTTGTTAATTTTCAATTAAGATTCGAGAAATTATAGCTAATTATCATAGAAAATTTAATATTTTTCGATATTTTGTGAGGTATTTTTAGTAAATATATTAATTACATATTTTATATGTATATATTTATGAAGAATTAATGTAAATCATGTGTGGTAAATTATTTTATTAAATAATATCATTGACTAAACGAATAAATGAATATTCGTATTCGATTAATTTAATAAATGAATCGAATACGAATCTTGATATTAGGATTTGTTTAATAAACGAATCGAATATAAATCCGTCACATTTTGATTCGATTCGTTTAGGATTCGATACAAATTCGATTCGTTGATTCGTTTTACCACCCCTAATTACGACAACCCTATAAGCTTCCTAAATTTATCTCGGTAGAGCCATATACCAAGTATATAGGAAGCTTCACCCATGTCTTTCATGGAGAAGTTCTTATAAAGGTAGACTTTCATACTTTGGATTAATCCTAAATCATTCCTAATGATAAGTATATCATCTACATACAAAACAAGGAATACTGTCATGCTCCTACAAAATTTCTTAAAAATATATGGTCCTTGCTCGTTCTTGATGAATCTAGATAATCTAATTATCTCATCAAAATGATGATTCCAGCTTCGGGAAGCCTGTTTAAGTCCATAAATAGACTTCTGGAGCTTACAAAGTACAAACCTAGTTCGAAGTCTTACTGGATACGAAACCCTCTGGTTCCATATAGATATCCTTCTCGAGGAATCTATTTAGGAAAGTGATTTTCACATCCATCTGCCATATCTTATAGTCATGATATGTATCAATGGCTAAAAGAATCCTAATAGATTTTATCATGGATACTGGTGAACAAGTTTCCTCATAGTCAATCTTAGGACGTTGAGTGTAATCTTTCGCTACCAGTAGGTCCTTAAAGGTTTCCACATTTACATCGAGCCCTCGCTTCCTTTTATAAACCTATTTACAACTAATAGGTCTAACTCCTTTAGGAAGTTCAACTAATTCCTAAAATTAATTGTCATGCATAGAATCCATTTCAGATTTCATGGCTTCCTGTCATTTTCCCGAATCGATATCTAATATCTCATGGTTATACTTAGTTGGATCCATTTCCTCTAAAAGGAGAACATCAAGGCTCACATCAGATGTTAAAAATAATATCTTATGAGGCCTTGATATTCTATTTGACTTACGTAGAACCAGTGTTGTAGATCCCTCACCTAGTTGGATCTCTGGTTCCATCTCAGGTTCCTCAACGTTGGGATCAAACTCATCAAGTTCAATCTTTCACAATTCCCACTTTCTCTCAAAATTTCCTTTTCAAGAAAAGTGGCAAAACGAACAATAAATACATTTCATTGCTTAGAATCGTAGGATTGATATCCCAAAGAATTTTCAGGATATCCAACGAACTTATATTTATACCCCATGGGTGCTAGTTTATCCCGCTGCACAACTCTGACGTATGTAGGAAAACCTCAAATCTTTAAATATCTAAGACTTGGATTTCTATCATACCATATCTAATATGAGGTCGTAGAAATACCTTTCGATGGAACCCTATTAAGTATGTGGGCAACAATAAGTAAAACGTAACCCCAAAGGTAATATGGAAGATCTATATAGCTCATCATAGATCATACTATATCCTATAAAGTACGATTTCTTCGTTCAGACACACCATTGTGTTGAGGAGTTCCTGGTGGGCTATATTGGGTGAGAATCTCATTCTCCCTTAAATAACTTCTGAATTCATCACTCATGGATTCACCGCCTCGATCTGATTAAAGGCACTTGATGAATTTATCAGTTTATTTTTCTACTTTATTTCAGAATTTTTTGAACTTTTCAAATATTTCTGATTTATGTCTCATCAAATAGACATATCCATATCTTGACTTATCATCCGTGAAAGTCACAAAGTATGTTGAACCATCATGAGTAGCATGATTTAATAGACCACACACATCGCTGTGTAATAGTTCTAATAAATCTTCAGCATAGTGTCCAACACCAAAAAATGAGGCCTTTGTCATTTTCCCTTGGATACATGACTCACAAATTGGGTTAGGATCTAAGGTAAGATCTTTAATCAAACCATCATTAACCAATTTTGACAGACGTCTAACATCTATGTGGCCTAATCTCATATGCCATAATTCAGTATTATTTAATTCAGATTTTTTACTTGTATTTTCCTCTATATTAAAGACATCTTTATATGTTTCCAAAACATAGTGACCTTTAGATAAAGAACATTCACATATTAAATAATTGTCTTTATCATATAAACATAAAAGCACTATCTTCAATGTTTATTTTATATCACTCTTTATCTAATATCGATAATGATATTATTTGTCTGAAATGATAGGGTACATGATAACAATCATGTAAAATTAATTTATATTTATTATAGAGATCTAGAACAACCGTTTATATGGCTTTGACATCTAATATCTCGCCATTGCTAACTCTAAGCTGGATCTCCCCTTTGTTCAGCCTTCTTTTAAACCTCATGACCTGCATGGAGATGCAAATATGAGCGAGACTGCCGTGTCTAACACTCATCCACTATTTACATATAAGGCTAATGAGATTTTAATAATAAGAAAAATACAAAACATACCCGAGGGTCCTCATGCCTTTCCTTTCAGCTCTGGACAATCTTTTTTCCAGTGTCCAGACTTCTTGCAGTGTAGATATGCATCACGAGCTACATGTGGTCCTGTAAATTTTATCTTCTTGGAGTTTTCCTTTGATATCTTCTTCTTTCCCATTTTGATTTTCTTAGACTTCCTAAAAGTCTTTGAAGAGTTTGCTCCACCATGGAGCTACAAAGTGGGATTGCATTTCCTCATAACTGGCTTGCATCGAATGCATATGAAATTTTAACACAAAACGAGCATAAGTACCAAACAAAGAAGACATAATCAAATTTTGGCCTAGCCATTTATCAATCACAATGTCATGTCGTTCCAAATATCAGATCTGGTCGATCATGTTCAAAACATGAATGCTGACCACTCCTCCATCATTGAGCGTAACATAGAATAATTCCTTAGACCTCCAATATATTTCTATTTCTTGATTTGCTTCAAACAACTCCCTGAGTGTTCTCATAATGCTCCAAGCATCTGGTACCTCTATGTACTGTCTGAGCAAATCTGGAACCATCGATCCTAAAATGTAGGATTTCACCCTTAGGTTATCATCCTTCAATTTTTCAAAAGTATCTTGCTCTCTGGGAGTGGAATCAGGATCGAATTCAACATGCAATGGATTGATCGTCACATAGCTCAACTTTCGAACTCCAAGACAAGACGGATGTTCATTTCTCATTCAAAATAGTTCTCGGCTCCTTTCAGTTTATTAGAATCCAAAAGTTGCGCAAATGGATTTTCGGTAGCCATCTACAAAACAACAATTAAACACTAGCAGAATATTTGTCATTTCAATATAAAAACACTAATACGATTATGAAATTTTAAATCTATTAGAGCCATCCCACTACTTTACGTAATTCCGTAATCTCCCAACGGAAAAATAGAAATTCAACTATTAAAATTTCATAGCAAGAAGTGGATCCCATGACATTTACTCCAGCCTCACACTATCGAAGGTCTTGACCTTAATAAACTCATTAGGTAGACCTCCAAGGTCAATCACATTCATGTGACTCCTAGTTTTGTCATGAACCGTTTCTTATCCTCACAATAATGAAGGTATTGGATTAAGACGTATTACATTTATACTTTTCGAAGTTCACTACTGAGCTTCGTAAGTACACCATCACAATAATGACGGTATTGGGTGACTACATTAACTCATCATGCTATATCTAATGTTTTACCGGAGAGACCTAAGTTCTGAGTACTTATACCCTCAAACTATCGACGGTCTTGGGCATAAGTAGTAAGAACTCATTCATCTCCGGATTGACAAGACAGACCATCTAATAATGCTCCAACATTATTAATACTATTACTTAATTAAAGTAATCACCTAATCACGAGAGATTTATGACAATCAAGTCATTAACATAATAGGGTCAAAATAAAATTTTATTTTAAAACATGCAGTGCATATCCAATATGACTTATACCTAATTAAATTAAATTACAGAGGCATAGATTCAAATACATGTCAAACATGCAACATTTGTTGTGTGCTTAAGACTTGGCAGATGTGAACCCCTAGGGTCGAATCGGTGTCCCACACAGTGGAAGTGGGTCTAACCCGTGTATATCTAGCATAGGTGTATTATAAAAATATTTTAATGAAATATCATATTCCATTATGAGTGTTTAGGGAAAAATCAGAGTCCAGAAAAATAAAATTGGAGAAAATTGGAAAAAATACGCGTCGTCCAGGACTAGCAGGCTGCTTGCGCAGCCAATATTCTACACATATTACTGCACAGTGCGTAGCATGCTGAGCAGCTACGCACTGCACAGCTACTTGTGATGTATGCTTGTTGTTATATATATATATAAGCGAAGCTGTTTCCCGTACCATCGATAAAACACAACCTCCTATTACACTTGCATAAGTATCTTATACCCAAATATATGAGAACTATGTTGTTTGTGCCCTCACAACGCGCACAAGTGTAATATTAGTCTTTTACGCATTTATCGATGTCCAAACTCGATAATACTCTGACTAGGGATATTTAATGATTTATCATTCGTGGACTTATACTGTCTCATATCATTCTCAATCCAGGAACAAATCATAAGGACCTCCTATCATTTATATATCTTGGTGATCTAATCACAAATTATAAGAGTGCAATCTCCTTTGTCACATAGTTAATTTGTACAACAACACAATGATCTGTACAAATAGTGACGTTATGGGTCATAATTGTCCAACATTGGACTGTATTCAAACTACTTTATTTGTAGTTGGATTATATAGTTGGACTATAGTAATCAATACATTTGATAGTAACCAATCAAATTGTAGTTAATTATATAGTTAGACTATAGTAATCATTACATTAGATTGTACCCGAAATCGTTGATTGAATAGTTGGACTATAGCAATCAAGATGACTTAAAAGCTTAGCGTCAAAGGACATAATCCTGGGTGAAAATATCTTTAACGGCTTTAATTTTCAGATTGGGAAATGAATCTCATGATAGTCTTTGGAATTTAGAAGTTACTCTATTTGATAGAAAGACCTCTCGGGCCTGAGCCTGGAGTTGAGCAAATAGTAGAGCATGAGCTTAGGAAGACTCATTGTGATGATAACTTTAGTGTTTAATCCGTTATGCACAACCAGAGCTTCTGAAACGCAAGAAGCGCAAGGCGCATCTTACTTCGACATCCCAGAAGGCCTAGGCTTGGCCGAATGCTTCTGAGGGTGTGAAGAAAAAGGGCAAGGCTAAATCGTCACAGTCTTCTGGGAAGACAAAGGACATATCCCAAGATGTCTGCCTAAACTGTGGCAATGAGGTCACTGGAAGCGTGACTGCCGTATGGACAAGACAGACATGAAGGAAGTGAAGGCGGGGCAAGGCTCCGGCTTCAAGTATGTTTGTTATAAACATGTTCACTACTATTTTTAAAATTGGATTTTTGATACTAGATATGGTACATATATATATGTATTGATGTGTAGCATCTGCTGATAAGCAGAAGACTGGTTTCAGCGGAGATCAACCGATAAGTCGGAAACGGGACGAGAGTCATTATTTTGGCCGTAGAAACCTAAGTTTTGGAACTGCCCTTTGGGCATGTACTTAAATTAGGAGATTGTTATAATGTACCTAGTTTGACTAGAAATATTCTTTATATCTAGTTCAACCTGTTGCGGGTATACCTTTATATTCCAGAACACTGAGTATTTTATTTATAAATATGATATTGAGATATATACATTAGATGTGAATGACGGTCTTTATATTTTGAATATAAATGAATCTCAAACATATAACATGACAAAAAAAAAAGGCTCAAATTGAGTAAATCAAATGAGACTTATTTGTGGCATTGTTGTCTGGGACACATTAACAATACTCGTATATCCACACTTTCGAAGAGTGGATACTAGGACAGATTTGATCCTAATTCAAATGATGTCTGCGAATCTTGTTTATTAGGCAAAGTGCCTAAAAATCTTTTACATGGTAAGGGTGTACGTGCCACCGATCTCTAAGCCCTCGTTCATAGTGACGTAAGTGGGCCCATATCTAGCTAGGCTATAAGTGGATATGAATACTTCGTAACCTTTACGGATGTGGCATTACGTTATGGTTATGTGTATCTTATGAAACACAAGTCAGAAACTTTTGAGTAATTCAAAGAGTTTCGACACGAAGTAAGAAAACAGACCGGTAAAAGTATTAAAAACATTACGGTCGGACCATAGTGTAAAATACTTAAACATATGAGTTTCAAGATTACTTGAAAGAGTATGGTATTCTTTCACATTAGGCTCCTCCCGGAACACCTCAATTTGATGGTGTGTCCGTACAGAGAAATCGAACTTTGTTGGACATGGTAAGTTTAATGATAAGTCGCTCTGAGCTACCAATTTCCTTCTGAGGATACGCATTAAATAGTGCAATACTTATTTTGAATAAGGTTCCATGAAAAATCTGTTAGACAGACTTCATATTAGATATGAACATGATAGAAACCGGATTTCTCATTCCTAAAGATTTGGGAATGCTGGGCATATGTTTGGATGATACCAAACTACAACCCAAATTGGATAAGTGCCTATTTGTAGGTTATCCTAAGGAAACCAAAGTATAGTACTTATACAGCCCATAAGAGAACAATGTATTTGTTGCTCTCCATGTGGTTTTCCTAAGAGGAATTCCTAAATGCAGTGGTAAATGGGAGGAAAGTAAAACTCGATGAAAATCGGAGTAATACTGTTACTGGCACTGACTCCCTTACGGAACATGAACAGTTCATCAGGGATGAAATTGTACCACAATCTTCGAATACACAAGAACCGCGTATATCGGAGAGAGTCAGAAAACAACCTGGGAGGTATGGGTTTCTGATCTCACCTCATGTAGATATTAATCTTATTGAGGAAAATGGACTGACTACGTATGAGGAAGTGATACAAGGTATCGAATCCCTTTATGGCAAAGTGCCATGAAGTCCGAAATGGATTCCATGTATACAACCAAGTTTGGACACTAGTTGATGTACCAGAAGGCATTGTGCCTATTGGTAACAGATGGGTCTTTAAGGAAGACAGACATGGATGGTAATATACAAATGTATACAGCTAGGCTTGTACAGAAAGGGTATCGTCAATGACATAGTGTCGATTACGACGAAACTTTTTCACATGTTGCCATGATTAAATCCATACTGATATTGCTTGCTAATGCTGCATATTTTGTTTATGAAATATGGCAGCTAAACGCCAAAACCATTTTCCTTAATGGAAATATTTTGGAGGATGTTTGTATGTAACATCCTAACGGTTTTGTCGTGCCAAAAGATGCAAACAAGGCTTGCAACTTAAATCGATCCATTTATGGATTGAAGCAAGCATTGCGTTCTTGGAACCAGCGTTTTGATGTAATCATAATGGTATATAATTTAATTCAAAACGAAGATAATTTTTGTGTATATAAGAAGGTTAGTGGGAGCGCACTGACAATGATTGTCCTATTCATTGATGATATATTGCTTATTAGCAATGACATTCCCATACTAAAATCGGTGAAAGCTTGGCTTTCATTAAAATTCTCCATGGAATACCTGGGAGAAACAGTCTTTATTCTAGGAATAAAGATCTACTGGGATAGATCCATGGAGAATTTTAAATGGATCGATTTAACTTGTAGATCTCATCAAAACGTTGGTTCCAAGAACACAATGCTTGCTTCAATCCATAAATGGATCGATTTAACTTGCAAACCTTGTGTAGGCATTGCATTTTTGCATACCAACCCGATGATGAGCCTCGTAAGGAGGCACTACCTTTAAGTCGTGGAAGTCGCGAAAAATGGTCGTCGGAAAGGAGAGGTCAACAATTGACACATCATTGGTTTTAATTCGTTGAATTCGCTCGGAGTTCGCTTGTTGAATCTTCGTTTCGAGGCATATCCTTGGCCCGAAATCCCCGCAAACCACTCTAAGCTCACCTAAACACCAAGCCCACCAACCATGAAGCCCACGCCCAACACACTAATTTCACCCATCCATCCACTATTCAAACAACAATTACCCTTCTACCATGCATACCCCACACATTTGACACCAAATCCACCTTATCCCCACACATTTGACACCAAATCCACCTTATCCCCACACATTTGACACCAAATCCACCTTATCCCCCATTTTCAACAAAACAACTCCACTCACCTCACCTTTCAACAAATAAGTCAAGGTTCCTCCCCCACACCCATGTGAAATACACCAACAAATTCAACAAAAACATCCACAAATTCAATAAAGCAAACAACAAATCACAAAAAGCCCCTAATCACTCTTAACCACTAAATAATTCACTAACCCCACACCCATGACTTAGAATCCTCTTTCCCATTTTTTTCAACAAAAACCTACCCCATTAATGCCTCTTCCATTTGCCTATATAAACCACCACTCATTCACTTCAAAGAGCTAGCACATATTGAGGATACACTTAGCACTTTGAAAGCACTTACATAGCACACAAAGATCTCACCTCTCAAGCCTTCAAACCATCCCATTAATTCCCCTAAAGCTCACGCCCTTCACTGCCCCCAAGTAGCCTCAGAAAGATAGCCCTTAAACACGCCCAAGTCAGCCCTCAATTCATCCCTATCATTCACGCCTATTACCCTCAACTCAGCCCTCCCTCACTGCCTCTCAAATGCGCCCACTGCAACCCCTCCTTCACTACCCATCAAGCAACACACATAGCTCTCATTTCAGCCCCCTACAAGCACGCCAAACTGCCTCATTCACTGCCTATCATTCACGCCAATTAGCCCTTCATCCAGTCCCTTTATTTTGTCTACAGTTCACGCCCTTCACTGCCTCCCAACCAGCCTTCTACAATGCCCAAAAACTTGCGCCAAGTCACCCTTATTTTCCCCTCAAACCAGTGCACAAACTGCCTCGTTTAACCCTCATTGATCACGCCCAAACAGCAGCTCACTGCCTTCAAAATAGTGGCCCAAAATCACTGAAACAGTGAATAAAAAACTGCACTTGAAAGTCTTTGAGAAACTGAGCAAACGGCAGTCCAATACCCCCCCCCCCCAAAATTCACCAAAACAACCTCTAATTCACTGCAAACCAGTGAGCTAAGTGTGGAGACTTAAATAGCAGTGAAACGAAGTGGAAACAATGGACGAAACATCGAAACAGTGAGCAAAACATCGAACCAGCGAACCCGTGAAATCGTGGTGTCTTAGCCCTTCCGACGGCCGTATAACGCACCTCCGAAGAACGACACAAAAAGTTAGACCTGAGGATTTATATTATTGAATCTATTCAAATGAAATAATGATTTATGAGATATATTTTGTGATATCTAGCATGGATAATTAGATTAGCATGTTGTTGGAATTTGTTCACATGAAATAATGACTTAGGAAATGTGTTTAGCATGAATAATTGGTTTAGCATGTTATTTAATTTAAGTTATGTAAATTAGTAACTTAGAAAAGCATGTAATTTACTTTTCTTCGCATGAGAATTATGACTTAGTATATGATGTGATTTCGGGTGAATGAAATATGTGTTCTTTCTTGTGGTATATTGGATGGAAACCCGGACATAAATTCCATAGCCGAATCCGAATGGACGGTATTATGGTTTGCACTCGGGATACAATGCCCCGTACCACTTGAAGGATTCACATATTTCATTTCATCCAAACTTGTATTTGGGCATGATTAGGCTATTAGAATGTTGTGTTATTTTTATCATGACCTAGTTATTTACCTCTCGTATTAGGAATTTAAGTTATGTTATGTTTAGATCATTAGTTATTTAACATGTTTGATATGTGATATCATGTGTTTGCTGTTATGAAAGTTTACTTTTGAAGCATGCAGACCTAGATTTAGGCTTTATAAGAATTTAAACTACTTTGACCATTATGCATGTTAAGTAGACTTGGTTAATATTGCACAAATCCATTTATTACAAACGACATAAGTAATGGACCATTCCGAACCCAACGGTTTGAGGTCTTCCCTTGCGAGGGGTGAGTGCGGCCTTAAATCATTTTCCCGGTTCACACCGGGTGGCGACTCCATTATTCTCCGGTTTAGTCCCCCGTGGGCTACTTCGTACTCCCAATTAGGCTGCGAGCCTATAACAGCATGCGTCGCCCAATTTCTCTGTCCTACACCTTATTTGCATGTTTCGGCACGAAAAAACCATCAGGATGTTGTAAACATCCTCCAAAACGTTTTCGTTAAGGAAAGCAGTTTTAACGTTCAGATGCCATATTTCATAAACGAAATATGCAGCACTTACAAGCATTATCCGAATGGATTTAATCATGGCAACGGGTAAAAGGTTTCGTAGTAATCGACACCATGTTGATGACGATACCATTTCGCTACAAGCCTAGCTTTGTACATTTGTATGTTTCCATCCATGTCTGTATTCCTTGAAGACCCATTTAGTACCAATAGGCACAATGCCTTCTGGTACATCAACCAGTGTCCAAACTTGGTTGGTATACATGGAATCCATTTCGGACTTTATGGCACTTTGCCATAAAAAGAGTCGATACCTTGTATCATTTCCTCATACGTAGTCGGTTCGTTATCTTCAATAAGATTAATATCCACATGAGGTGAGTTCAGAAACCCATACCTCTCAGGTTGTTTTCTGACTCTCTCCGACCTACGCGGTTCTTGTGTATTAGAAGATTGTGGTACAGACTCATCCTTGATAAACTGTTCATGTTCCGTAAAGGAGTCGTTGCCAGTAACAGTATTACTCCAATTTTCATCAAGTTTTACTTTCCTCCCACTTACCACTGCATATAGGAATTCCTTTTCGAGGAAAACCGCATGGAGAGCAACAAATACATTGTTCTCTTGTGAGTTGTATAAGTACTATACTTTGGTTTCCCTAGGATAACCTACAAATAGACACTTATCTGATTTGGGTTCTAGTTTGGTATCATCCAAACATTTTCGAGTATGCCCAGCATTCCCAAATCTTCAGGAATGAGAAACCAGGTTTCTTTCCTGTTCATATCTAATATGAAGTCTGTCTAACAGATTTTCATGGAACCTTATTCAAAATAAGTGTTGCACTGTTTAATGCGTATCCTCAGAAGGAAATTGGTAGCTCAAAACGACTCATCATTAACCTTACCATGTCCAACAAAGTTCGGTTTCTCTGTTCGGACACACCATCAAATTGAGGTGTTCCGGGAGGAGTCCATTGTGAAAGAATACCATACTCTTTCAAGTAATCTTGAAACCTATTGCTTAAGTATTCTTCACCACGGTCCTACCACAATGTATTAATACTTTGCCAATCCGTTTTTATATTCGTGTCGAAACTCTTTGAATTACTCAAAGGTTTCTGACTTGTGTTTCATAAGATACACATAACTGTAACGCGATGCCACATCCGTAAAGGTTACGAAGTATTCATATCCACTTCTAGCCTAGCTAGATATGGGCCAACTTACGTCACTATGAACGAGGGCTAACAGATCGGTGGCTCGTGCACCTTTACCATGTAAAAGGTGTTTTAGGCACTTTGCCTAATAAATAATATTCGCAGACATCATTTGAATTAGGATCAAATCCGGCCAAGTATCCACTCTTCGAAAGTGTGGATATACGAGTCTTGTTTAATGTGTCCTAGACAACAATGCCACAAATAAGTCTCATCTGATTAATTCAGTTTGAGCCATTTGTTTGTCATGTTATATGTTTGAGATTTGTTTATATTCAAAGTATAAGTACTGTTATTCACATCTAATGTGTATATCTCAATATCATCTTTATAAACAAAACACTTAGTGTTCATGAACATAAAGGTATACCTGCAATGGGTTAAACTAGATATAGAGATAATGTTTCTAGTCAAACTAGGTACATTATAACAGTTTCCTAATTTAAGTACATGCCCAAAGGGCAATTCCAAAACTTAGGTTCCCACGGCCAAAACAGTGACTCTCGTCCCGTTTCTGACTCGCAGGTCGATCTCACCTGAAGCCAGTCTCCTGCTTATCAGCAGATCCCGCACATCAGTACATATGTATGTACCACATCCAGTGTCAAAATCCAATTTTAAAACTAGCAGTGGATATGTTTATGACAAACATACCTGAAGTCGGAGCTTTGCCCGTCTTCACTTCCTTCATGTATGCCTTGTCCATATGGCAGTCACGCTTCCAGTGACCCCGTTTTCCACAATGTAGGCAGACATCTTGGGATATGTCATTTGTCTTCCCAGAAGATTATGACGATTTTACCTTTGCCTTTTTTCTTCAGACCCCCAGAAGCCTCTGGTCAAGCCTTGGCCTTCTGAGATGTCGAAGTAAGATGCGTCTTGCCTTTTTTTTTAGAAGCTCTGGCTCTGCTTCCTTGAGCATAGCCATTAACTCTCCAAAAGTTTTCTCTTGGTTCATTATGAACCCGCCCCAGCATTCGGGCAGAGACTGTAAGATCAAATCTATGGAAGTCTCAGCCTCGTAGGTAATGCCCAGTTAACCTAGCTGTTCGATGTCAGCAATCATCTGCGACACCTAGTGCTCGAAAGATGTACCCTCTGACATACGCGAGCGAAAAACCTTCTTTTGCAATTCATACTTCTGAGATCTAAGATTAGATCTGTGAATACCCTTCAATTTCAACATCATACTATAAGGATCCAATCCTTTGTTCTGACAACGAAATTAAGGAGTCATTGCGGCAAGCATGATGGATTGAGCACTAAAGTTTTCATCACGATGAGTCTTCCAAAACTCATGCTCTACTATTTGCTCAACTCCGGGCTTAAGCCCGAGAGGGCGCTCTATCAAATAGAGTAACTTCTCGGCTCTCAGGACTATTCTGATATTCATTTCCAATCTGGAAAATTATGTCGTTAAAGACATTTTCACCTAGGATTATGTCCTTTAATGTTAATCTTTTAGTCATCTTGATTGCTATAGTCTAACTATCCAATCAACGATTTTGGGTACACTCAAATGTAATGGTTACTATAGTCCAACAATATAATCAACTACAAGTGGAGTAGTATGTTGTACAGTCTAACTGTTCAAAGAAAGCAATATTCAATATTAGTCCAACTAATATATATTTATAACAACGATAAATAAAAATAAAAGAGTGTGTATTGGCAAGTATTTAAACAAAATTGCAAATTTAATACTTGCCTCCCACTATTTTTCGGCGAGCCTCTAACCCTCTGTGGAGTACTCGGGAAACCTAGTTTCCTAGTGATCTAGAATCCCGTTAAATAGCACACAACCTTGACTTTGGTCAACAAGCTATATGAAACTTAACTAGGTATATCTCTAAGATCAATTGGATCCCATCCAATTCCTAGATCCAGTAGGTGGACCTCCAAGTCCGAAACACATATCCAATATATGTAAATATATCCAATATATTTCCTAACCTTATTCCTCTGAATCAACTAAGCCTTGGCTTTGGCTCAACAAACTTAATGATTCCAGTTAATCATGACCCATTGACAGTGGGAAAGCTTCGTAATCGAAGTCGATGAACAAGAAGTGACCTTGACTTTGGCCAACAAGTCACAACCGCCCAAGACATACGATATGGAACAAAGCTTATGTGGTTCAAACACATCTGCGATGGACAAAGGTCTTGACTTTGGCCAACAAACCAATGACAATCTTGGATCTTGAGAGAGAACCACTCAATGGAAGGAAAAAACGCGTAATATTGAATGAGGGTTTTTCATGTAAATTGGCAACCAATTTATTATCTTTGATTATGTCTCAGCATACACCCTTAAGCATGCATTATAAAAGCATAATAAGGCGCGAAATAAATTAATAATGATATGCGGATGAATATATAACAAATTGTTCCTATAACAGATCTCTCACTTTCCTCTCTCCCGCTAGCACAAACTTCTACCCAATTACATAACACTAAAAGAAACCCCATTTACATTGAGGGGAATTGGTGAGAAGAGAAATACAAAGAGAATATAGATAATAGGTTGGACACGCATGTCCAATTTAATAAATTCTAAATTTATTACAACAATTTCTAAAATTGCCCTCACCCTTCTAATATCCATCTGATATATATTATTCATTCATACATTCAAGTATTCACACAAAGCATGTTATTCAATCAATCTAATCCAATTAATTAATCTTTGAATTAATGACCATCCAATGTTCAAACAACGATTTGATTTGCGCGAGTCCAACTCGTTTAAGAATAAATACTCAAAGTACGTATTCTTGAATTATATCGAACTAAAATTTTAAATCCAATTTAAATTATATTCAATACTAATTCATATTTAATTCCAAATTAAATAATTACACTTTTAAAAGTGTCTTTTAGACTTGGATTCCAAATCCAATCTACATGGGTCTCAAAGGCCCAATTAGTATCCAATACCTTTTAATTAAAGTCCAATGGGCTTTTAATTAATTCTTTAGGCATGGGCTTTGGCCATTATGGATCAAACCCAAGATGCCAAGGCCCAATAAGGAATCACCCTTATGCCATAAAATCCATTTTGGCCCATTAGGCCCAATAAAATTTTTAAAGGCCAAAATGTCATATTTGGACTTTATTGAAATGGTTTTAGGCCCAATTGGATCCAACCCAATTTTCCAAAACCAAACTTGGCCCAACCAAGCTCATTAAGCCCAATTACAACAAATTAAATTAACACATTATTCCAAATTATATATTAATTTAATTAAAGTGCAATTAGTACAATTAATCTAACATTTCCAAAATACTAATTAATTCAATTAATCATACTCAACATTTCCAATTCATGTCCAACACAAATTGAAGCAAAATCAATCTATACATGCTTATCATGCTCATGACAATTGTGCATAAAATGACACCCAATTTGATTTCAATCTAATTAAATCAACATACAAGATTTATTTCATGCTTTAAACATATCCAATTGTCTAAAATCAAAAAATCACCATGAACACAACCTATGGTATATTCGGCCATGTCAAAGGATTTGGGGATTTTTGATCTAATCAATTTATCACAAATCCAACAATGCACAAATCTAATTCAACGTCATATAAACATAACCCAACAACTAATTTAGGAAAATCAAGCTCCAAACACAAAATTTCCAAATTAAAGTTTATAAACCCTAGGTTAAACTCAAGCTTAGATCTCGCTCTGATACCATTGTTAGTGTTCCTAGAACATGCCAAGATCGTCTAAGAGTGATTCGTGTGTGAATTAATCAAAGGGAGTTGCAGAATACTCACATTGATCGGTTGAAGTTCAAAACTTTTTCATGGATGTTGAAGCTTCCAAGCCTTCTTTGAGTGTTTCCAACACTTGGGTGAGTCTCCCTATCACCTTATTTGACTCCTTAATGTGCTAGCATTGATGAATTTTGCAACAAAAATCAAGAAGAATAAGAGATGAAGCTCGGCATTTAGAGAAGAAGAGAGAGAGCATTTTAAATTGCTGTGAATAGTAACCCATTACCACTTCCAAAGTTGACTAATGTTTAATAAAGAGTTTGTGTGTTGAAATTGACTTGAGTGTATCATAATTAAAACAAGCCTTACTTTTAATAAATCAAAGCCATAAAATAAGCCCAATGATGAGTGGTATTTATATCACAATTTTCCACTCATTTAACATAATATTTTGTATAGTTTCTCGGGTTTTGGGAACGTTTTGATATGTTTTGTGTTATTTTGCAGATAAATAAAGTTGGGAAAATATTGGAAGTAATTTGTGGCCAAAATAGAGAAAAAATGACAAAAGGGCAAATCGGTAATTTTCCTGCATCGCGACGCCAAGACCATCAGCGTCACGACGCCTAAAGTGAGTCGCGCCTGCTAACGTGCGCCGTTGACACGTATCAGAATCTGATTGGTTTGATTTGCTAATGTGCACCGTGCCACGTGTCATCATCACAGAAGATTTGCTAAAATACGCCTAATGCCATGTGTCACAATACTATTGGACCAAACTATGTGTGTGCCACGTGTCGCCTTCTCATTGGACTGAATATTGAACGAATCACATGTTGCCACGTGTCGACCTCTCATTCGACCAATCCTAAGCGCGTGCCACGTGTCAGATTCTTATTGGACCGAAAAGCCAGCCAATCACATGCTGCCACGTGTCGTTCCTTGATTGCGCCACTCAGCCGCGTGACACGTGTCACCTCCTGATTCTACCGACAGAACGTGCGTGGTCAACCCGCGTGGACCAAAGACGCGTTCTGGCGTCGCGACGCCAGAAGCCGAATGTGCCTATAAATTGAGCACATCTTCACTTCATTTCTTGTGCTTTCCTTGGGATTTTTTCCCTGATTTCATAGGAAGCATCTAGTTTTGTAATATTAAAATTATGTATTTTTATTTTTAGTTTTTATTACAGCTTTTTTTTATTTACTTTATGTTTTGTAGTTAAATTTCTGCTGGGGTAAAAGGTGAAATATTTAATATAATTATCTAGGTAAATCTCACTTAATTATAATTTATAAATTATAATTTAACCGGATTAATTAATGTCAAACTTTATTACCGCCTATATGGTCAGTCTAAATATAAATTACTTTACCGCCTATATGGTTGGTCTTTATGTGACAGATAATTACCGCCTATATGGCTGGTGTAATTGGACTAAATGGATTACAGCCTATATGGCTGGTTTTAAATATTTAACATTATTAATTCCTGAGAAAGCAGAATATAAAATAATTTATATATTATAATAAGTGAGATTCCTAGATAAGAAATATTAAATGTGGATCCTCTAACCCCCATTTTTTTTTTAGGGAAGTGATGAAACACAATATCCACATTTAATAATTGATTTTCTTTTTATGGGTAATTCTGTAGTTTGTTTATTGAGTCTTAAGCTTAATGCTTCTTGTTGTCTGATCACCAATAAGATTGATATGGTAAACTTAAAATGAACTAGACATAGGGATTTTAAGTTTCAGCCTTAGATTCAATAGCCCACGATCTTCCTTGAGGATAGATAACCCTTTAATAGATTTCCTTACATGATAGACATATATATGTCGGGCGGGGGTAGCCATAATTGGAACTTAATCTTAATGAATCCAGGTAATTTGGTTGACATAGACATATGATTCAATTGGGTTATACTGGGTATTTGCATCTGACCATCGACATAGGCTTTTGCATATTTTCGTGTTCCAGGTTAGCAAACTGATTTATTACACATAGATAAGAGAATCAATTCATATTTATAATAATATTGTGTGGAGTCACGACACTATATCTTTGAGTCTTTCCTTCTATTTTCCTTAGTATTTTCTTTTGGGTCTGTTTTTATTTTATTTTGCAAAACCACATTCAACCAATCAAAAGCAATCAATTCTCCTCTTCCTATAATTAGATACCTGTAAATAAATAGTATCAACAATTAATAACAACAGTAGGAATTAAGTCCTTGTGGGATCGATATTTTTATACTACTTGAACGATACGTGCGCTTGCGTTATACGTGTGTGTTTACGTCGGTCAAGTTTTTGGCGCCGTTGCCAGGGAGTTATTTTTCTTGAGTTATTAATTTTGATGCTATCTAATTTACTTGTATCTAATTTTCTTTATTTTTATCTTTAATTTTTCTTTCTTTCTTTTGTTTTCAGGTGATTGAAAAATGGAACATTATTGGGAGATTGAGAGATCACGAGCTTTACTAGAAGATACACCCCAAATCTGGGAGCAACAGTCTGGTTTTCTGATGCCTGTTGACCAGCCCAACAACTATCACTGGATATCAGAATCAAGCAATACTACATTTGCTCATCAGAACGAAATGGGGAGATGTGTAATTTGTGATGGTAACCACCCGAGCGATCAATGCATATACTTTTCAGAGTGGCAGAATTATCAGAATCATTCAAGGTACGAAGAACCATCATATTTTCCATCTTATCCACCATCTACCTACGATCTTCATCAACAATCAGAATCATCAGAAGAAGATCAGATGATTGACATGCTCAAAGATTGGTTCAATAAACGAGACGAAGAGTTGGATACAATGCTTGAAACATATCAGAATCAACTCGAATGTATTTAGAGACAATCAACATCTATTCAGAGGATGACAGATCAAATAAGACAATTCACAGAAAACCAGAACTACATACCTCAAGAACCAATTTCAGATAACACTGATGAAGCCTTCGAGTACTAATCAGTTCACAATGACACTTCAACAGAGGATGAGGCTGAGCAGTATCAACAACCAGAGGTATCAGTTCAGGAGCCCAAACCAGCAAAATCTCTATTTGACTTTTATTATTCAGATTCTGATGAGGATGAAGCTGATCTATTTGTACCAACTGCACCAACAACAGAGGATCAAACTTTCAATCTTCAAAATGAAGATCTTGGAGCATGCTTTACCATGATGTTTGATGAAGATCTACCTAAACCATCCATTCCAGTCGTATCAGAGGATTAAGACCTAATGTCAGAAACATCTTTACATCCTCAGATAGATACTTATGAAGCATGCATTTCACAGATGACAGATGAAGAATTGAATACAGAAATTTTAAAATACATATGTGAAGAAAAGGTGGAGTAAGAAGCAGAGCAAATGGAGGAGCAACTGTCTGAACTTATTGAAGATCCAGTGCATTCATGGGAAACATCATTGTTTTGGGGAGTACAAATCAAAGACATCACCCAGAAGCTTGACAGAATGGAACTTCCATTCCAAGTCAAGCACCATACAAGACCTCCTGATTTTCTTTCTTTCTTTTCAGGAACCACTGCAGCAACAAAGATTAAAAAGGTGGCACGAGCACTGAATGAGACAAAACTCTTTTTATCACCTTACCGTTGGTAGAGACCCTTCAAAAGCAACGCTCATGGGATTATCTTTAATAGGACATCCAAAACGATGCCGAAACCTCCTTGACAGATGGATTTCAGTCACGTCTGGCTGAAGACGAAAAATTTAGCGCTAGCAGGGAGGCAAGCCATGCAATAATTTTAATTATTTATTATTTTGTGTGTACATGTTGTAGAATTATTTTTAATTTTGTGTTATTTTTGCAAGAAAAATTAAAAAACGGAATTTTTCAGGACAAAGCAAGCCAGTGCAAGCGGGATTTTCACAAAATAAAAATTTGACAAAATCACGAAGATGTAAAGTCAATCCAGAAGAGACGGCCGAGTAAGGAGTCAGCCCTTGAGACGCGTCCCAGAGGATTTATCCGTCGGAAGACTTGGTTTTACAAAAATAAAATAAAAAAATCCCGCGTCGCGGCGCTCAAACCCTTAGCGTCGCGACACCAGAGCCTGAAACACAGAACCCTAACCCTAAAAAACCGAGCGTCGTGATGTAAGAAGCAATTTGGCGTCGCGCCCGAGTTCGGTAATAGGTCCAAAACTAGCAGCCACCACGAACAGATCTCACTCTCATTCTTCAATATTTTGCCATTTCCTCTCAATCTTCCACTAAAATCCGACCATCCAATCACCAAATCATCAACCAAAACCTTCTAAACTCATCAAATCTCACAAATAACCCACACAAACTCAATCATCAAACCACCACCACCCACAACCGAGACCCATGGCCGAGCTTCAAACCTTTGGCCAAGATTCACGATCAAATAGAAGCCACGCACGAGCCACACCACCATCACCACCGTGACCAAGCCGATCCGTACTGAGTCCCAACCGAAACCAGAAACCAGAAACCCATCTCAACCGAGCCACCATCAAATCGAGATCCATACTGCTGAGACCGAATCAACCCATAACCGCATCAACACCACCGTGAGTCGCCTTAGCCGAGCCTTTGCCGAACCTTCACTGAGTCCACCAAGCCGCGAGCCACCCTTGCCGTGACCGAGCCACTACCTTGCCCAAAAACCGAGTCGAACCAGTCACACCGAGCCACTGCCAAGCCTTGCACAGTCGAACCGATAGTAGCCTTCACCGAGTCACAACCACCCCTTACCGAGACCACACTGAACCACAGAACCACCCTTTACAGAGACCTAGCCATTCTTGCCGATTCCACCAAGCAGTGAGACACCCACTGCCGAGCCCAAAACCGAAGAAGCACAGGTCCGAATTTTAAATTTTTAACATTGAAAATGGGAAGAAAATTTGGTAATTTGTGTGGTATTGTGAGTGTTGGATTCGATTGATTGGACTTTGGAAGTGTTGAAATTGATTGAATTCGTAGATTTTGGGGGCGAAGGTTGTTGTGTGGTGATAGTTTTATGGTGAATTTTGGGGAAATTTTGAGTTTTTAGAGGTGATTCTGCCGAAAATTTTACTAAAAAATGGTCAAATAACGATCGTGGTAAGAAGCGTAAATTGGACATAGATCTTAATCGGTAATTTTTCCTGAAAAATTTCAGCTAACCAGGTATTATCTTCTAAACTCTTCTTCCACTGTTTAAGACATTGGGGACAATGTCTCATTTAGGTTTGGGGGAGGGAATTAGTTGATTAGTATCTTGTTTTTAGTTGTGTGTTTTTATTTTTTAGTCCAAAATTTTTTGAAAATTACAAAAAAAAAATTGAAAATTTTTCAAAAATTACAAAAATATTTTGTGTTTTTGTGTTTTTATTTTAACTAAAAATGTGAAATTGGTTAGAGATAGCTGAGTAAGGAGTTTCCATTCCTGAGACGTATCTCAAACCCATTTTCGGAACAAGTTAATTTTTGTTTATTTCATTTTAAATTATTTAATTTGTAAATTCTCCATAAAACTGACTATAATGGATATTCATATGCTCCGTTGGCAGGTATTATCAACATGCATGGTAACATACAGACATGAGCTATAATTGAAAATTTTGTAATATTCAGTACTCTAGTTTAATTGGAGGAAGCATCTCAAAAAGTGATGGAGTAAAAAAAAACGTCTGAGATCCGAGTTATTAAGTCTGTAATGGTGTATTAACACCTAGTGCCCTAAAACCAACTGGTTTGGGAGTCACTGGCCCAAAGCTCGTTACATGGATTAAGGATGTTGCAAAAATATATATATTTGAAGTCTGAGTAATTAAGTACGCAGGGGTGTCTTAACACCTGGTGCCCTAAAGCCAACTGGTTTGGGAGCCACCGACCCAAATCTCGCTACATAGACGGAAGATATTGTATATAAATAAATCAAAAATCAAAAATCAAAGAAAAAATCAGAAAAATTATTTCATTGCTACAAAAGGTGTGAAATCTGATAGAACTTTAGGACAAAAATATTACTCTCTTATCAACTGCATTTATGACTGTTGTGGGCAAAAATGAGTTGTTTAATATTATGTTGGCTGTGTATATGGAGAATGGTAAATATAATCGGAGAATTTACTTATTCAGTAATTTAGAAAGAAATAAAACAACTGGTAACTTGGAGTAGAAGTTTCACCTGATTAGTCACTAACTTCTTTATTCTCTTTTCGCTTGTCTTTTTGCTTTTGTGTGCATTAGTTTCACTACATTTTTACTTTTGTAAAATGTTTGTGGGTATCATTGCTGTAAACCCTCACGAGACTACAACTCGTCCACTAGGGACACCTAGGGGTTTAAAGGCTTGTTGCATACGCTAAATGCAACCGTGATCCCTACGAAAGTGGCTTAGTTAATTTATTTTTATGTTATTTTACTCTATGTTTTGCTCGAGGACTAGCAAAATGTTAGGTTTGGGGTGTGATGAGTGGTATTTATATCACTATTTCCCACTCATTTAACCTAATATTTTGTATAGTTTCTCGGGTTTTGTGAACGTTTTGATATGTTTTGTGTTATTTTGCAGATAAATAAAGTTGGGAAAGCATTGGAAGTAATTTGGGCCAAAATAGAGAAAAAATGACAAAAGGGCAATTCAGTAATTTTCCAGCGTCGCGACGCCTAAAGTGAGCCGCGCCTGCTAACGTGCGCCGTTGACACGTATCAGAATCTGATTGGTTTGATTTACTAACGTGCGCCGTGCCACGTGTCATCATCACAGAAGATTTGCTAAAATGCGCCTAATGCCATGTGTCACAATACTATTGGACCAAACTATGCGCTAGCCACGTGTCTCCTTCTCATTGGACCGAATATTGAACGAATCACATGTTGCCACATGTCGATTTCTCATTCGACTGATCCTAAGCGCGTGCCATGTGTCAAATTCTTATTGGACCGAAAAGCCAGCCAATCACATGCTGCCACGTGTCGCTCCTTGATTGCGCCGCGTGACATGTGTCACCTCCTGATTCTGCCGACAGAACGCGCGTGGTCAACCCGCGTGGACCAAAGACGCGTTCTGGCGTCGCGACGCCAGAAGCCGAATGTGCCTATAAATTGAGCTCCTCTTCACTTTATTTCTTGTGCTTTCCTTGGGATTTTTTCCCTGATTTCATAGGAAGCATCTAGTTTTGTAATATTAAAATTATGTATTTTTATTTTTAGTTTTTATTACAGCTTTTTATTTATTTACTTTATGTTTTGTAGTTAAATTTCTGCTGGGGTAAAAGGTGAAATATTTAATATAATTATCTAGGTAAATCTCACTTAATTATAATTTATAAATTATAATTTAACCGGATTAATTAATGTCAAACTTTATTACCGCCTATATGGTCGGTCTAAATATAAATTACTTTACCGCCTATATGGCTGGTCTTTATGTGACAGATAATTACCGCCTATATGGCTGGTGTAATTGGACTAAATGGATTACAGCCTATATAGCTGGTTTTAAATATTTAACATTATTAATTCCTGAGAAAGCAGAATATAAAATAATTTATATATTATAATAAGTGAGATTCCTAGATAAGAAATATTAAATGTGGATCCTCTAACCCCATCATTTTATTTTATTCTAGGGAAATGATGAAACACAATATCCACAATTAATAATTGATTTTCTTTTTATGGGTAATTCTTTAGTTTGTTTATTGAGTCTTAAACTTAATGCTTCTTGTTGTCTGATCACCAATAAGATTGATGTGGTAAACTTAAAATGAACTAGACATAGGGATTTTAAGTTTCAACCTTAGATTCAATAGTCCACGATCTTCCTTGAGGATAGATAACCCTTTAATAGATTTCCTTACAGGATAGACATATACTGTCGGTGGGGTTAGCCATAATTGGAACTTAATCTTAATGAATCCAGGTAATTGGTTGACATAGACATATGATTCAATTGGGTTATACTGGGTATTTGCATCTGACCATCGACAGAGGCTTTTGCATATTTTCGTGTTCCAGGTTAGCAAACTGATTTATTACACATAGATAAGAGAATCAATTCATCTTTATAATAATATTGTGTGGAGTCACGACCCTAGATCTTTGAGTCTTTCCTTCTATTTTCCTTAGTATTTTCTTTTGGGTCTGTTTTTATTTTATTTTGCAAAACCACATTCAACCAATCAAAAGCAATCAATTCTCCTCTTCCTATAATTAGATACCTGTAAATAAATAGTATCAACAATTAATAACAACAGTAGGAATTAAGTCCTCGTGGGATCGATATTTTTATACTACTTGAACGATATGTACGCTTGCGTTATACGTGTGTGTTTACGCCGGTCACCCAACCACTTCCATCAAATGTCCAACAAATTGATGTAAGTGAAGTTGGTCCCACCATTTTTAAATTCCAAATTTAAGTCAGCTAATCCAACACGCAACTTCGCTCGGGCACAAGTTCGTTTAATCCGATTAAATGAATTATCCATCGCGACATAATTAAATCTAATTTAATTAAATAATAATGCCTAGCAAAATTATAACGAAAGTCGCTAACGAATTAATTCTAAATTAATTCGTTCGCTCGAATTAAAATCCAATTTCATTTCTGCTTTGAAATCCGATTTCATTTAATATATCAAATATATTATTTTAGCCCAAATAAATAAATTAAATAGTAAAATCCAATTTTAACTATTAAATTTACTTTGCCGATTAATTCCAAATTAATCGCGTTCTCTCTCTTCTAGTTGAATTAATCCCAGATTAATTTTCTCTTTGTTAATCAATCCCAGATTAATTCTTGCCGTAATTAATCCCAGATTAACTTTCACTCTCATAATTAATCCCAGATTAATATTGTTCGAGTCAAATATCATCGGTGAATCTTTGGGAGGCGACCCAAGAGATCCCTGGATATGTTGGCAGTAAATACGGTCATCGGACTATCCAAACATGTGCATACCCGGTACCACGTTCCTACCGATTTACAAGACATGGTTGACTTCTAGCAAAGCACTGTGCCTACCCAATTCTCCAGAAATATTCTTTAAAGGAATATATAATTTTTATCAAGCGTAGTATACGAAGTATTGCGTATTACGATCCAGTATCGGATGTCACATGCAAGGCCTGGGGCTGGAATTGTGTCTGCCCCGTACGAAGCATATATCGGATCACTGGCAACTAGTCTCTATAATCGGATAACCATGACCTAGTCATATTATCCCGATGACTGCAATACTTAAGAGTACCAGTTCTATATCCCTGCGTGATCATCATCTCCATATGACTGAAGTGATACTTCCATCTTGACATCACACCCAATACACTATGATTCTCAGTATACCCAGAAGAGGCGTACACAGAACCTGTTAAAGCCTCGGACGACCAAAACCAAAGTATACTGATTGTCGCAAGTATTTGCGATGCAAGTTTCAGGTTAAGACCAAATACACCTACCCTGATTCGGATTCCCATAGACACATAGTCATACTACCAATGGGATTCCGAGGGGTCTATACAGAGCGAAGTTGTTCCCGTACCATTGGTAAACAGAACCTCTTATCACACTTGCATAAGTTCTTATACTTAAATATATGAGAACTATGTCGTTAAACTTCCATAATGCGCACAAGTGTAATACTAGCATGTTCCGCATTATCGATGTCCAGTCTCGATAATACTACGACTAGGGATATTTAATGATTAAACCTTTCATGGATTAATATTGTCTCATATCTTATTAATCTGGTACTAATCATATGGACTTTTATCATTTATATATCCAGGTAATCCAATTACAAATGATAAAAGAGCAATTTCATTTGTCACATAGTTAATTTTGTACAAGAACACCATGTCCTTTACAAAATAGTGATGTTATGGGTCATAATTGTCCAACAGTGGCATGTCTAGGACACTAACAAAGACCAGATATAGTGTTTATCTTTCATTCACGTAGTTTTATGTCCAATAAATTTTTTCTATCTCGAAAGATAGTATGTGTAATTGCACTGTTAACCAATCATATATCTCCATATTTATTTTGCAGAACAAACAATCTATTTGCAGCATCCATATCCTTGGAAATAAAATTCATGTCAGACATCAAAATTAAAAAATATAAAATAAACTACATTTGATGTGATAAAAAAATATTCAAATAAAACTTTAATAAAACGAAATGATAAATGGAGTTCAATAGTTCTAGGTCTTAAACCATTCATAAAATAAAGATAACAATTAAATTTCAATCACGATAGACATTTCCATCACCAATTAGGTGATCAGTCCTTCCCTCTGGATCCTTGAAGAAATCGGAGACATCAAGATGAGTGAGATCTATAGGATCTGAGTCATCGATAAAGTTAGTTTCAATCTCTTTTCCTTTCTTTTTGTCGAATGCTTGATAGAGATCTACTAAATACTCATCTGCACGATAGATATGTAACCAATGTCATTTTCCTTCACATCGATAATAAATTTGCTCATTATCATTTTTAGTAGATTTCTTGTCTGCATTATTCTTTATATTTTCTCTTTTATAAATATTCCACTTCTGTTATTGTCCATCTTTTTTGTTTTTTTGTCTTGAGTTTTTATGACCACCACGAGGGCGATAACCACACCCTCCACGTCCTCTTTTACCTCCCCGACCACATCCATTATTTGTATGTGTATTTGCATTCGCTTTTGGGAATGGCTTAAAACCAGTTGGTCATGACTCGTGATTTTTCATCAGTAGCTTATTGTTTTGTTCAGCAACTATAAGGCAAGATATCAAATCTGAGTATTTTCTGAAGCGATACTCCATACATTGTTGTTGCATGATCATATTTGATGTATGAAAGGTAGTGAGTGTTCTTTCAAGCATATCTTCTTCAATGATATTTTCACCACACAATCTCAGCTATGAGGTGATGCGAAATAGCTCAGAGTTGTAATCATAAATCTTTTGGAAGTCCTGCAACCTCAGATTTTCCTCTCATATTTTGCTCTAAATAGGAAGATACCCCTTTGATGGTCATATCTTTCTTTCATGTTATTACATAAGATCAATGGATCTTCAACTGTCAAGTATTGAGCTTTCAGGCTCTTATGCAGATGATGGCAAAGGAAAATCATATCTTTTGACTTATCCCGCATGGATGTTTGATTTTCTTCACTTATGGTGTCTTCCAAGCCCATAGCTTGCAGGTGCATTTTGACATCCAAACCGTATGAGAGATAGTTTCTTTCGGAAACTTCGAGTGCAGGAATTTATAAGTTATGAGACTTAACATTTTCAAAGTTCCTTGTAAATATAAAAATAAAATTAATTATGATGTAAAAAGAATATCATGCATATTTTTAGAACTTCAAGTTCATATATATTATATTGTAGATTCAAAACTTCAGGTTCTATTATATATTTAAAACTGCAGGTTTTAATCTAAAGTCTAATTGATTGAGGTTAGAACTTCAAGTTCTTTAATTGTAGTGTAATTATAGATTTTTTGGTTTTATGATTATTTTGTAGATCTAGAACCACAGGTTCTAATCTAATAATTAATTGATGAGTTTAGAACTTTGAGTTCTAATTTATCATTTATAGTTAATCATAATTATGAAAGAAACTAAAATAAATTATAAGAAAATAATTTTTATTTTCTAATGTGAAAGATCCAAATTAATGGCAACCACAGAGCATACTCATAAAAACAATTAAATTGTTAAACTAATAACATAATAACATAGTGAATTAGAATTTCGGGTTCTAATTTTAAGATTGAAATTCAAAACTTCAGGTTCTATTTATAATGCAAACTCCAAGTTGGCTCACAAAATCACCAGCACATCAACATTGTCGTCAATTTCTTTGGTCCGCAGCTTCAAAAGCCATATTCAAAGCAAATTCATAAAATCATGACATGATGATGATGATGGATCAAAACGATGATGATGATTTCACAAAATCATTTGGTTTCAGGCTTGATGGATTCGGCTTTTGATCATGGTTTTTTTTTTTTAAAGAAAAACTTTAATAGAGATTATCGTGTTGATAATGTGTTATGAAATAAGAGAGAAATAGAAGAATAGAAGATACATTGTAAAGCGGTAGGCTTTTCTTATTAATTATAAATTGAATGAATAAAAACTATAAATGATTCATCTATACTTATAGAGCGGAGTTATGATAAGATAAGTTACAAAAATAATAAAATAATTATCTAAATAATAAATTATAAGATAAATATTAAAAATAGCGAGATCATCACAATATATATTTATAACCAATTATAAATTTTTAAATTAATTTAGTTATATCGGAATCTAAACATACCCACTCCTTCACGCGACTCACCCGTGCCCACGCCCAATGCCTTGTCGTTTTTGGTTTACGAGCTTGGCAGCTCTTCGTTAAGTGGCACGAATTTATATCGGTGCAACGAATGATGAATCTTTGTTAATGAAACGTGGCGAGCCCTGAGACTGCCAAGAGAGCTGGGTTTAATGAAAGCATGCAATGGCGAATTGCCTTTCCATTAAAAAAAAAAAAAAAAAAAAAAACCAACCGACAGTGGAATTGGCGGGAAACAGCAGGTGCAGGTGCAGATACCACCGGGTTTACAAAATGTGTAGCCTACTGGCATTCGCTGCTCCATGCAAACGCACATCTGGCTGCTCAGCAAACCAATGAATTGACTTTTGTATCCCTCTTCACTCATTTAACTTATACGACTCTTCTTTTACATGACAAAAATGCCCCTCTTCAGTAAAGTGGCAATAAAACAAAAATTAGATAGAATTTGTCAATTTTGATTATATCCTATTTATATATAATTATGATTAAAAATTATCTCGATCTTATTCCATTATTTTTTAAAAAAAACATAAAAAAATGATCGCTAAAATTTTGGAAATATTTATTTTATCCTATCTCATTTTCAAATCAGGAAAAATTACGGACCCTAATAATGTATGCTTGCGTGGTTAGTAGAGGGGTATTTATGTTCAACAAATATCAAGTTTAAAAGGTGACAAGTGGCAACGCTCATAAAATTATTACGTACACGTGATTAGATTCCGTCGTGGACATTTTCTCATTTGATGCTCTGATCGATCGCGTGTGTGTATATATACACACATATAAACACCATTGACAGATCTCAGCAGAGGCGAGAGCCAGGAAAATTCCTTGAAATTTTCAACTTTAAAAATCAAAATTACTCATAAATACAAATTCATTCGGCTACCAAGTTTTAGGCATCACTTGTTCACATTCTCTCCTGCAGCACTTACCCTCCCATTGCCGTCGTCGCCTCCATTGAAGTGATTTTTCGCAAAGGTGATTTGAATCTTCTCTCTCTTATTTTGTTGTTTAAAGTTGGTTCTTTATTTTCTGTTTCAATTTCTTATATGCATTTTGCAAGTCCAATTTTCCTGTAAATTTAATTAATTAAAAAAGATATTTTGATCAAGTTTCGTTAAAACCAACAATAATTATATATCGGTTAGAGAATTCAAGTAAAATTTTACACTCTTTCCACTCGGCCCAAGAACGGCCCAATAAATTGGATTCTTGTTTGTATTAAGTACAATCAGTTTGAAAATTCTCCAACGTAATAAGCTTACTGATTATATAAATATTTTTGGCCATTTAGTAAAATGGACGACAATATCAGAGTGAAGTAGCTTAGAAGATGGAAACATGACCTCGAAAATACCGACATGTGTGTTTAAATGACACAAATAGCCTTACCATTCTTGATATTTGCAATGTCCTTATAATAATAATATCCGTTGCAATAGCTTCATTTATTTTCAAAGAAATCTGCCAAAACCTCCAAGTTTTAAGTTAATTTAACTTCAAACTTCTTCTTCTTCTTCTTTTTTTTACAGGCGTCGTTTGTTCACATTCACACCTGCAGCAGCATCTTAGCCTTCGCTCTTGTTAGAATCTTCAAATGTTTTTATTATCCAATTTCCCAATGGAGTGATCTTTCGCCAAGATTCTAGGTAATATGAATATTCTCTCTTTTCCTTTTGGGGGTTTAAATTTAGTGTTTACTTTTCTATTTCAATTTCTTATATGCATTTGCAAGTTTAATTTTCCAGTAAATTTAATTAATTCAATAGAATATATCTGTGTGTCTATATACATACCCATTAAAAAAACAAAAATCACGGATTTCAATATAATATTATTTATCTTTTAAATGTGATTTTTTATCTTCGTTAAGAATCCATCATTGGAACCTGTGTGTGTATTATACACGGAAGTTTAGTTTAAAACAATAATAATTATAGACACACAGATATATTTATAGTTTAGAACTGAAGTCAAATTTTATAGAGTAGTGATATTAAGCCTCCACTAATTATCTCATCATACCCCGATTTTAAATATATTATATTTATAGTTTTATAAAGCTGAAAACAAAATAAAGAAGAGTAAGAGAGATGATGGGTTTCTTTTATAATTTTCGAGAGAGAAAATTAATTATTTAAGTATTATCCTTTTAAAATATGGGGTTTAATGAGATAAAACATGAGGTTCAATAACCTCACTCAATTTTCTACTCTTGCACTTGAAACTTTTACCAGTTGATGATATTAAATGTGAAAATTTTTCGATGTATTGTAATAATATTTTACCATGCTTGTTAAAAAAAATTGATAGTCATATGCATGGAATATCTCCCCAATCATACCAGAAGCCAGTCTCGTGTTTAGTTGATACAATAAATGTAAATTAAAATATATAACGTATGAATTCCAAGCATATCAAAGTCTATACATTATTCTAGTAGTATGTAGTAGACGTATGGGGTTTAGTAACCGTCTACTTTTCTCTTCGATGGACATTTCTATTTATTCATCTTTGAAATTTTATTTTTTTTACTTTCTCATTCCCCGTACGTTTAGTTGTTCAATAATATATATTAACTAGTCAAAAGCCCACACGATCTGAAAATTCGAAATTACCGACCGAATATTATGTCGATAATCTCAAAAATTCGGTCGGTAATTACGATTACTGACCGAATTTTTTCGGTCGGTATTTGGATCGTCGATAATAAATTACCGATCGAAATAGGGTTGGTCGGTAAAATTACTAACCGAATTACATACCTAAACATAATCCGGTCGGTAATTTCTTTAAAAAATAAATAAATAAATAGATTTTATCGACCGAATATAATTCGATCGGTAAATTCACTACATTTTAAAAAAAATTATGAGGCCCACCATCGGCCCCACACGACCAGCAATGGGTGGGACCTGAGCCTTAGTACCACCCAAAGGCGAGCTCAGACTAAACCCAAACAATTCACATTTAGTTCTACAAATTCATGCAACTGGTGTAACTTGAACCTCAAGATTGAATGTGTAGAATAATTGTCACTAGGGTATGACATGTTTCTTTTATAATATGTAAAGAATATATATGTGTGTGTGTGAGGGAGAGTCAGTAGTAGTAGTAATAATAATAATATATTTTTATTTTTAATTTTTTTTTACTGACCGACCGATAATTCGATCGGTAAAATGTATAAGTTACCAATCAGTCGGTAAAATTTCTATTTTATTTTTTATTTTTTATTTTTTATTTTTTTAATAATTAATATTATTTTAGCGACCGAATTATATTTGGTCGCTATTTAATAGTAATTACCCACCGAATAATCGATCGATAGTTGTTGGCGCCAAAAAATGACGTCAAATTAATCTTTAACGCCGTATTTACCGACCAAATACCGACTAAATATTCGGTCGGTAATTGGTCGGTAATTATTTTTTACCGTTTTTGCTCGATATTCGGTCATTTCACATTTTCTTGCAGTGGATTTGACAAATTCTTCACGTGGCTTGTCAAATTCTCAAAGATTGAGGTCTCGCCTTTGAACTTGGACGGCATTTTGCATACAATAGGGTTGTTCTGTTACTACTTTCTCCAATTTGAAGTCACCAGCAGTGACCATGATGATCACAGTTTTTTCTTCATTTTCCAAAAAACGATATAAATTCTACCAAAAATATCCCTTGAACTCGTCCAGTCAATTGTCTTTGTCCAAAAAATGAATTTTGGCTTCAATAAAAAAGAAAGAGTAAAATGAATTGAATTTAACATACGAAAAAGAAAAAAATTCATGCATACATATTGTATACGTATTTGAAAATTTCTTTTATAATTCTTTCAACATTGTGCATCCAATTTTAGTACACGATACAAAAAGCTGGTAGTGAATCATGCCTTAGATCATAAATGTTGGATGCACAAGACAATAATGATATATTAATTCACCATGTAAGCGAGTTTAACAGCTATTGATCTTAAAAAATCGATGCTAATAATTAAAAATAATCTAATACTTATATCATAAATGGTCAAAATCAATAATTTTTAATTAAAATGAGGAGAGCATATCATTTCTTCCCGAATGAATAAGCAAGTTGTATTTCGTTATGAATTTAAGTGGATATAGATAAGACAATAATGATATATTAATTCACCATGTAACATATATATGGGAAATTTATTTCAGTGTCGTGTTTTAATTCATATTTCTTAGGATTTTCAACTTTCTTAATTAAATTATAGTTAATAAAAAATAAATCAATAGCATTTAATGGCGGTAGTGAAGAATTATTTTTTATCCTCAAATCAAGGAGAGCTCCCCAAGGCTCCAATTAGGGATGGCAGTGGGTAGGGTATGGTGCGGGTTTTCCATTACCAAATCCGCACCCGCATATGTAAATAAATTACCAAACCCGCACCATACCCGTTGCGGGTTTTAATTTTCATTACCAAACCCGCACCGCATATAAAAATAATTACCAAACCCGCATTGGTACCCAACGGATTTTTTGCGGCGTTTTTTTAAAATATTGAATTACTTTGTGTTCTTAATAATATAATTTTTTTAATTAAATAATTTATTTTTAATTGCTAGCTGTAGTTTTCACATTTGTTTTTCATTTGACATATACAACATGCAATGTATGTATATACAGTACATAGATAACATAATGTATGAAAGACTCAGTACCATATGTTTATTTTTTCATATAAACATAATTAAAACGAGTTCTTCCCTTCATAATTATAATGATCTAAATTAGCCAACTCAATCGACAATAAGCTAAAAAGTAATCACCAACCTTTGGTCATATTTTTTTATGCTAAGTGTAATGAAAGTGATACTTACAAGGCTCAAGTGATGTAAGTGTAATGAAGAAGCAGGAAAGCTACTGAAGTTGCAGCAAACACTAGCTTATTTTGCTCCTCTCCCGTTTCTGATTATGTGAACTTAATCCAAATTTTTGCATTATAATTTTATTAACAAGTGTGATTAGAAAAAAAAATAATAGTCATGCAAAAAATCTTCAGTTGGGCAAGTTGCGGGCTGCGGCTGAGTGGGAGTGTGGAACTGTGAATTAGTGTTTTAGGTTTAGGTTTTGTTAGTTGTTTTTATATGAAGGTTTTTTTTATATTGTCATAAATATTAATTAATAAAAAATAATATTGCGGGTATGTGGATACCCGCAGCGGATACCCGCATTTTTTTCTTAAATACCAAACCCGCACCGTACCCGCAGCGGGTTCTGCTTTAAATTACCAAACCCGCACCGCACCCACTAATATATTTACCAAATCCTACCCATTGCGGGCGGGTTTTTGCGGGTTTGCGGGTTTGTGGGTAAAATTGCCATCCCTAGCTCCAATAGATATAGATATAGATATTAGATAGATAGTTAATTTCAACATAAAATAATTGGATAAGACATTGATTATAGAAATTAATATCTCCACCTTTTAAGGAGAGCATAGGAAGTGGGTGAGAGTTAGGAGAGAGCTCGTTTTGCTTCATAAATATATATAGATATATAGATAAACCAATAAAATATCATTGGATTGAATGCATTAAAAACTGTTTTTAAAACAATTTTCTTGGAACCTTTAAGATCATTTCGATAATTTCTAAACTTTTGCTTTAAATTTGATTAATAAATATTAAAGTTTGTTCTACATATATTTTATAAATTAATTGATTTCATTACAATATTGTTTTTTTTTTTGTTAGTCCCGAGTTAGGGCTCGTGCTGATTACATAAGATAATAAATTACTTTAAAAAAAAAATCATTTATATTTTAAAAAAAAAGTTTTACTAACAAGATTTGTTATTTGTCAGGCCTAGCCAATCAGTATTTCTTGTCAAGAAGTTTTGCTGTCCTTCTTTACAAGCCATGGCATGCACAACAGTGACAATTCCTACCTCTCCAGTTGGCACAGCAGCAAGAGATATTTTTAAAGAACACAGTGGGCTTCGGCGATCAGCGTCTAGCAATGACCTTTGCAAACGACCTGGGATTCAAAGGTCTTATTCTGATAACAATCTTTGTTATTCTGTTAACCGCATATGTGCAGCATCAACGTCACCAAAACTAAAGAGCAGCCGTTCAGTTGGGTTCTTTCCATTTCAGTTCCAGTTATCCAGCTCCATCATTCCAAACTCTCTGCGACCATTTTTGTTTGACCCAGAAACTAGTAAAGATATAAATATAGAAGACAGGAATATGAATGTCGAGGATTTGGAAGAAAGTAAAGAGGAAGAAACGAAAATAAAGAAAGCAAATTGGGTGGAGAGGTTAATGCAAATTAGAAGTGAATGGGTGATTAGACAACAACAAGAGTGTATAGATGGTGAAGAAGTTAGTGGCGAGGATGAAAAAGGTGTTTGTGATTCTGATGCTTGTGAGGGTGGCTGTGAGGTGGAGTATGGTTCCGAAGATGAAGGAGATGAAATTAGATATGATCGAGAATCCTTCACAAGATTATTGGTGAAAGTGCCATTGGCTGATACCAAGCAATTTTCGCAACTTGCTTTCTTGTGTAACATGGCTTATGTGATACCAGAGATCAAGGTATGTATTTTTGTTTTCTGTATGTTGTTGGTCAATATTTACTTAGATTATTGATTTTTATACTTTTCTTATTAAATTTTATCCTATAGGCCAAAAATGTAAGCTCTCTATAATTGCATATACTGATAGTGATGAATCTATTGGAAGATACTTTTTATAATCTGAATATCTGTTATTATTAGATTAGATTTTGGCTTTATCTCAGTAAGTAGTCTAAAAAATTGCTTTTAATCATTCTTTATCCAATCCAAGTAATGACTAACTTATGCAGGCTAATGATTTAAGAAGATGTTACGGCCTACATTTTGTAACATCTTCCTTGGAAAAGAAAGAAGAGGCAGCCGCTGTAAAAGTTAAACTTGAACTGGACTCTACTCGTATATCTGTTAACAACCAATTAGCTGCAGAATCTGATATAGCAAACCATGTGGACTCTGAGCATAGACGCCCAATTCGACCATCTGTTGCTTCTAAGATTGCTGCATCAGCTGCATCTTATGTCCAATCTCGCACCAAGGACCTTATGTCCATTGCCTGTGAGCCGCAAGAGGATGATGGAATAAATTCATGTGAAATTCAAGATCAGCCACAGGAAGACGGAGGGAATTCACCTCGAGTATATAAATCAGAGGTGGCTGCTTATGTAGCAGCATCAACAATGACTGCAGTTGTAGCAGCAGGGGAGAAGGAAAAGCAGGAGGCTGCTAAGGGTCTTCAGTCACTTCATTCCTCACCTTGTGAATGGTTCGTTTGTGATGATTTTAGCACATACACGCGCTGCTTTGTGATTCAGGTCAGTTATCTTTTCAATTACTTCATCTGATGTTGTATCTGATAAATCATAATTCCATTTCTACTCCTGTCTTGGCGCTGTCTACCGCTGTGTCTGCATCCTTCTCCTCAGCACTTAGTATCCCATCCATCGCCCATTCTATAAAATTGACGCAGACCACGAACTACCTATTCTGGAAAATTCAGAGAATGTCATTGATTGAAACACAAGATTTATGCTAAACTGAGTTTTTTATAGTTAGTGAATGCCTGATAGACTAATTTTCTTTGTGTTGCAGGGATCAGATTCTCTGGCATCTTGGCAGGCAAACCTCTTCTTTGAACCAACTAAATTTGAGGCGAGTATAAGTGAAGCTTTCACAGCTCTGAATGGCTCCTCAACTCAGTAAATTGTACTAAAGTTGGAATAAATGAGGAATCCTAGATAATTAAAAGCCTTATTTATCTCTCTCTCAGGGTACTGATGTGCTTGTTCATAGAGGAATTTACGAAGCTGCAAAGGGTATATATGAACAATTCATGCCAGAGATCATGGACCATCTCGTTAGACATGGTGAACGTGCAAAGCTTCAGTTCATAGGACATTCACTTGGAGGAAGCCTATCACTTTTGATTAACTTGATGCTACTAACTCGAGGGGTTGTCAAACACTCTGCTCTTCGCCCAGTTGTCACCTTCGGCTCACCATTTGTGTTCTGTGGAGGCCAAAAAATACTCGATGACCTGGGATTGGACGAGAGCCATGTTCATTCTGTGATGATGCACAGAGATATTGTCCCTAGAGCCTTCTCCTGCAACTACCCCAACCACGTTGCTCTTGTCCTCAAGCGGTTGAATGGCACCTTTCGTTCACATCCTTGTCTCAATAAAAGTGTAAGTAATCTACATTGACTCTATTTGTTTCGCTGTAAAATCTTTTTCGGAAAACTTTTCCTCATTTAATGGAGTTTGGGACACTTGCGGGCCGCAAACGTAAACTGTTTTCCAATCAATAAAAAATTTTAATCTTTTTTTTATAGAATATAATTTAGAAAGTCATTTTACATAACATAATTTTTTTCAAAAAATATTTTTCAGGGGATAGACAAACAACTGAATATACGATCCTTTTTGAAAAATGATTTTCAATGAAAAAATTTTACGAAACAAACAAACCTATTGATGAAAACCTATTTATCCATTTTCCATACTAGCAAATTTTCTTATTATCGTATCCTTCTTCCGGTTGCTTTGTGCAGAAGCTGTTATATTCTCCAATGGGCAAACTTTTCATTCTCCAACCTAATGGAAAGTCATCTCCTTCACACCCTCTACTTCCTCCAGGAAATGCTCTATATACTCTTGACAAAACGAAAAGTGGCTATTCCACAAGTGCACTGAGATCATTCCTAAATTGTCCACACCCATTGGATACTTTAAGTGATCCTACAGCATACGGTTCAGAAGGGACAATTCTGAGAGACCACGACTCCAGCAATTACTTGAAAGCTTTGCATGGAGTTTTGAGACAAGATACAAGGCCGATGTTTTGCAAAGCCAGAAAGCAGAAGAATATGCTATGGCCTCTACTTACTTCACCATCTCCCCACGCTTGGAGCCACGAAAATAGCTTGCCAAGCAACAGCTTAATGACCAAGGAGGTTATGACCAGTGTTTGAAGCCATTTCTGGCCCTGAGGACACACAGGTGGTCGGCTAAGGGTGACAAATAGCCGACAAATCTTATAGGTCATATACTTTAGAAACTTGTTTAAAACCCCAAACTCAAGACCGCTCTCGTTCATGAGATAGCTCATTGGCATGAATTGAGGGTGTTTGTTGTATTTCCCTCCCAGCTTTGTGTATAATACTATCATGTACATCTATCTATTTAGCCAAACTTCTTACTCATCTGTGTGTTCACTGACCAATACTGAATAAAATGGCAATATTTCCTTTAGCAGTCACATCAAGAAGTGTCCCCAAGGTGTGACTTGGTGGTAAATGACTCAAAATTTGGTTGATAGGTTCTGATTCGAGTATAGGAAGTGTTTTTTTTGTAAGATCGTGGGTAGTCGGGGATTTTATCTGTTGTGTTTAGGCCCGGATCGAGTGATTTAATAGCGGGATTTCCAACGTTTCTAGAAAAAATCACATCAAGAAGCTTTCATACAGCGTCTCTGCTCTGGACCCGACAAATTAATTTTAATAAAATAAAACAATAAGATTCACGGATGGAGAAGTTGATAAGGAATTTAGGGTTGTTGATGATGGTTTTTTTTATCCCGAGGAAGGATCAAGTATCGAGAAATGATAGAGTGGAGATTACATAGCCAAAAATAAGGTGGCAAAAGCGCAGAAAGAGATGAGGTCTGATAGAGAATCCTGACCATAAAAAACAAAGAAGAAATCTCGAGAATAGAATATCTTGGGGATGAAGCGAGTTGTGATACCGACCCGACCACATGAAGAATGAGCTAAAGGGTTAAAAAATCTAAAGGGATATTTGATCAGTATCATCTTTCTCGGTATGCTGATCTGAGGAATGAAAATGGGATCACAGGCCGACCAGTATTGAAGTCATGTGACATATGTCCTACTTGGGAAGGTGTGCTTCCAAAAGATTAATAATGACAGAGGGAAAACAGCAATCCACAGTGGTCTTAGGTTTTGTCAGTTGCCATAGGCAGGTGCAGTGGCAGAATAGTGGCAGAATAGAGTTGCCATAGGCCGCTAGTGGCCGCCATAGGCTGGTATAGTAGCAGAGTAATAAGCTAATTTGATGGGTTGGATTATGGATAGTTGAGGGTGGCAGCAACTGTAATGATGACCATATGACATTGGCTGACATCATGGTTGGTGGAACATTATCTTTTGAAGCCTATATAAAAGGGTCGAAGTCACAAATTTAAGGGTTAGTAATTTTTGCATCTCACTACTTGTAAGACTTTAGAGTTTAAGAACTAGAGATAGAGAGAGAAAACGGTTGGTCATACACCCAACCACTTGAGAGAATTATAATGGGCTTGTGTAAGACCCGAGGTATCTTGTTACGGTACTAGTTTATTCTCTCATTTGTAGCTCAAGTCAGTTTTGACCCCGAGTAGTAATAAAATATCCACTTTTTTATCCTGTGGACGTAGGTAGGAGCCACTCTCCGTTGAATCACATAAACTCTGTGTTTATCATGTCTACTTGCTAAGTTTGTGTGGTTATATACTAACCAAATAAATTCACTGTTTGAGGGAGGTTTATTCGAGGGGTGAATTCCCTATTTTGCCCTTCGAGCGAAAAATAGATGTCAACAGTTGGCGTTGTCCATGGGGATCAGTCCAAAAAGCAGTACAACACATTAAGAAAATGGCATGTGATAAGTGCATGAAAGTGTACTTAGAACACTGCTAACTCGGCTTTATTATCATATGTTTTAATCTTAATTAGATTCATTTTGTGCTTTGTTATTAGGAAGCAATGGAACAAGAAGAATAAAGCAATTACATGTGTTTCGGAGCCTATCGGACTCATCAGAAGCATCGGAAGCGCGCGGGAAAAATGGAAAGCGGCAAGGACCATAACATGCAACAGGCGCCACGGCGCCCAACTTCTTGGCACACTCCCGAGGATTGGGCGTTGCGGCGCCCAAAGTCCAGCGTCGCGGTGCCCCGGACGCCCCAAAACCCTGATTTTTGATGTCTTTGATGCGTATTATGATTCTGAGGCCTCCCTATATAAAGCCAACTTCGTCCAAACCCTAAAAAGAGGAGAAAATCAGAGAGAAACAAAGGAGAAACACACAAAAAGAGTCACAAACACAAGATTGAGAGAGAAGAACGAAGAACTTCAAAGACAAACATGTCGTCTCTCCGATCTATTCAGGCTATCTCTCTATTCCACATGGAGAACTAATCTCCTAGGAAAAGCTAAGGATGAACTTTTGTATTTGAAATTCTATATTTATGTTTTTTATTCTTAAAGTACTTTTTAACGTTTAAAATATAATTGATGGTTATTGTTCTTTATTATTGTAGACACTGCATTTTTGCATAAAGTCCAATGATGAGCCTCGTATGGAGGCACTACCCGATAAGTTGCGGAAGTCACGGGAAACGGACGTTAGAAGGGAAAAATCTAAAATTAATAGCTCGTTAAATTTAAATTCGCTAGTTAGTCGCGGGTTCACTTAGTCGATTCTTATTTTAAACATTAATCTTGGCCCAAAATCTCCGCACCCATCCAAAGCCCATATGCTCCCATCCAAAGCCCATACACTCATCCAAAGCCCAATTACATAACCCTAACCCTAATGCACCACTATAAAATATAACTTAAACCAAACCCTAACCCTGGGGGCTTCACATCTTCCTCTCTCTCTCACCACAAAACCCTAGAGCTATTCACGTCTTCTGGCTCCCACTCCACTCACGGAAAACATAAGGCCAAAACAAAAAAAAAAACCCTAACAGAGATTCGGCAACCACCAACTCCACCCTCTCTCTTCACGCCTCATTCTCCCCTTTGGCCACCGATTCACAAAGAAACCCTAAAAAATGACACCCCTGCTCTCGCCTCTCTCATCTCTTTAGCCACCCTGGACTTCACGCAGCCACGGTCTTCCCTCTCATCAACGAAGACTCATTCACGTATCAACTCATCTCTCCTCTCTTCACGCCTCTAACTCTCTCATCGAACTCTCGGCCAACTCACAAAGAAAAGACTCTCACGCCCTCTCGCTCTCTATATGACCTTAAACACAAGAAAAGCCATAATAGATCTCGGCTCTCTCATCCCTCAACGACAAGATAAACCCTAGACACCCCATCTGACCGACACACACATAGCCACAAAGTCACCCCACCAACCGACACACATAACCGACCAAAATGAAGCTAAACACACTCAAACCATTGACACGTACAGACTGAGCCATTCACCCTAAACACAAACGCAAAACTTAAGCACTCACGCACACAGCAGAAACCAAAACACGTGGAACAAGAAACCACGAAGACACTCAATGCCACAAAGCAAACCGACACAAAGACTGCCAACCAAGTAAACAAGATACAAACAGCCACCCATTAAGACCAAGCCACCGAACAAATCAAGACAGCCGAAAAACATCAACTAAAATAAGCCACCTAACCGACCAAACCATCATCAAATTAAGCCCTTCAAGCAGCCGCTTGACTGATACAAACCGAGACCAAAAACAGAGGCACCCAAAACAGTCCAAAACAGTCCCAAAAAATAACCTAAAACAGCCCCGAAACAGTATAAAAACAACGACCAAACAGCGAGTGAAAACAGAGAAAATAGCAAGCAGAAATGGTAAACCGGTAAATCAGAAAAACAGTGAGGCGTTAACCCTTCCGGCGACGTCCCAACGCACTCCCGAGAAGCGACTTAAAAGGTAATACCTGAGGGCACCCTTTACTATATTTTATTTTGTCGTTCCGGACGCGGTATGCCCGGTTGGATGTGAAATACGTCCAACCGGGTATGTGAAGTCCTACATTGAAAACGGCCAAATTATTTGGTCACATATTTATTATTCCGCATTTATTTCGTATTATTAGTCTTTTATTATTTCACATTTAATTTACGTTTATTGTTGTTTTATTATTCCGCATTTATTTTGTGTTATTTATCTTCCTTGTTATTTCGCATATTTGTCTCTTCGGTTATTTATTGTTATATGCATCATCATATTTCATATATTTCAACATTGGGTTAATGATTACGTTGTGTTAATGTTGTGTGTTATCGCTTGCGGTATATCGGATGGAAATCCAGACATAAATTCTGTAGCCGAATCCGAATGGACGGTAGTGCGATCTGTACATGGGATACAACTCCACGTACCGCTTGAGAAACATTCATGCATGTGTTTATGTCATTATAGATGCCGTTTTTGTAATCTCATTCGAACGCGTTCCCGAATGCCACACGAACGAGTGCATTCTGCCTCACCCCGTTCGAACGCGTTTACGAACGCTACTCGAACGCATGCATGACCGGCGTAAACACACACGTATAAAGCAAGCGCATGTATCGTTCAAGTAGTATAAAAATATCGATCACACGAGGACTTAACTCCTACTGTTGTTATTAATTATTGATACTATTTATTTACAAGTATCTAATTATATGGAGAAGAGAATTGATTGCTTTTGGTTGGTTGAATGTGGATTTGCTAATTAAAATAAAAACAGACTCAAAAGAAAATACTAAGGAAAATAAAAGAAAAGACTCAAAGATCTAGGGTCGTGACTCCACACAATATTAATATAAAGATGAATTGATTCTCTTATCTATGTGTAATAAATCAGTTTGCTAACCTGGAACACGAAAATATGCAAAAGCCTATGTCGATGGTCAGACGCAAATACCCAGTATAACCCAATTGAACCATATGTCTATGTCAACCAAATTACCTGGATTCATTATGATTAAGTTCCAATTATGGCTACCCTCGCCCGACAGGTATATGTCTATCCTGTAAGGAAATCTATTAAAGGGTTATCTATCCTTGAGGAATATCGTGGGCTATTGAATCTAAGGCTGAAACCTAAAATCCCTATGTCTAGTTCATTTTAAGTTTACCACATCAATCTTATTGGTGATCAGACAACAAGAAGCATTAAGCTTAAGACTCAATAACCAAACTAAAGAATTACCCAATAAATAATTAAATCAATTATTAAGCCTAGTAATATTGTGTTTCATCACTTCCCTAGAATAAAATAAAATGTTGGGGTTAGAGGATCCACATTTAATATTTTTTATCTAGGAATCTCACTTATTATAAAATATAAACTATTTTATGCTTTCTCAGGAATTAATAATGTTAAACATTTAAAACCAGCCATATAAGCGGTAATCCATTTAGTCCAATTACACCAGCCATATAGGCGGTAATTATCTGTCACATCAAGACCAGTCATATAGGCGGTAAAGTAATTTATATTTAGACCGACCATATAGGCGGTAATAAAGTCTGCCATTAATTAATCTGATTAAATTATAATTTATAAATTATAATTAAGTGAGATTTACCTAAATAATTATATTAAATGTTTCACATTTTACCCCAGCGGTAAATTAACTACTAAACATAAAAGAACAAAAATAAAATAAAATTTATTACAAAAAGTAAAATTGCTTAATTAAAAATACTAAAAGTAAAAATACTAAATTTAAATTACAAAAACTTAAACACACAAGATGCAATCCTTAAAGTCCTTATAAAACTCAAGGAAGGCATGCTTTGAATTCTGAAATCGAGCTGAATTTATAGGCGTCAGTAGGGGGTCGGCGTCGCGACGCCCGTTTTGTCGACATGGCAGCTTTTGGTTTGTCGGCTTCAGATTCTGGATAAGGTGATAAGGTGACACGTGGCATGGTGGTTGGAGCTCAATTATTGCGACACATGGCGGCTTCTGATTCGTCGGCTCAGATTCTTATCCGCCACGTGTCGATTTCGGATAAATGAGTCAATAATTGGCGCTGACGTGGCACACGTGGCGAAAGGGACTGTCGGCACCATAGAATGATGACACATGGCACGCTGTGATTGGTTGATGATGACGTGGTGATGATATGGCACGTTGACTCGGTCAACTGGTGATGTGGATGATGACGTGGCAGACACGTGGAGTGACACATGACGATGGCGAATGTCGGCACCGTAGGATGATGACACGTGGAACGGCGCACATTAGCAGATCGGATGTGATGGTGACACGTGGCACGGCGCACATTAGCAAAGTCAAATTTCTAAGATTCTGACTTGTGGACCCGGCGCACGTTAGGCGTCGCGACGCAGAAAATTACCAAAATGCCCTTTTGTCCAATTTTCATTGTTTTGGTTCCAAATCACTTCCAATGCTTTCCAAACTTTATTTATCTGTAAAATAACAATAAAACACATCAAAACGTTCACAAAACTCAAGAAACTATACAAAATATTAGGTTAAATGAGTGGGAAATAGTGATATAAAAACCACTCATCAATGCATTATGTCCTGTCATACATCATATCATATCTCGTTCGAACGCGTTTCCGAATGCTACAAGAACGCGTGCATTCCGCCTCATCCCGTTCGAACGCGTTTCTGAACGCTACTCGAAAGCATGCATTCTGTTTTACCATGCATCATATCTCATACCGTTCGAACGCGTTTCCGAACGCTACGCGAACGCGCATACATTGGACAG